>JABUQX010100381.1:0-33842 GCA_015478945.1 Trachelipus rathkii
CCAAGAGAGATATATATATATATATATATAATATATTATAACTATATATATATTATAATAATATATATATATGGGGATTCTTTGGAATTGCCCCGTAATACGATAGTGATTATTTTGTTTATAATAATCGTATTTATAATTCGATATTTTTATTGGAATTGGCCCCGTAATCGTATTAATTATTTTTTAAATGAAAACTGATTATTTTTTCAAAAATGATTTTATTATATTTTTCATTGAATTCCCAGTAATCGATATATATTTTAATGTGTTTTGTAATATTTTTAAACAACAATATAGTTACTTGCAATAGCATAAATCGAAGTCTTCACACTCCAAACATCCGAACTTAAGCCCATTAATGTCTTCTTCGCAATAATTAATAAGCATCTCAATCTATCCGTATTAGTACTTAATGAAAAGTTTATTATATGGTTATTCTTAACATCTGAAATGTGAAGTATTCCAGATTCTTAGAAATATGGATGCTTTTCTTTCGTATTAATATCTGGAAAAAGTTTAGCAATGCTTTTTAATCTAATTGTAAATCTAAAATAAATACGAAAATCTTAATTATCTTTTGCATAAAAAAAATATTAAATCTATCGATTATCAATAAAAAATTACTTACAAATAATGGAATATTAAAAAACAAAAAATTAAATTTAGTATTAAAAAAAAAATTGATATTTTAAAAATTTAAGGCATTTAACCATTTGCTCCATATTTTAAAAAATAAATATCGATATTATAAAAATAATCAATATGATTACCGCAATCCAAGAAGCCTATATATTATATTATATATATTAAAATATAATATTAAAAAAATAAGTGCTAAATATTAAATACTTTACTAACTTTTTAAAATTTATTTAAACAACTAGTTTTAGGTTAGTTAGATACACCATTTTCAAGCTAATGCTAATGAAAAAAAAATAAAATTAGGTTACCATTTTACGTCTATAAAGACAGTGTTGCTTCTCTTTAGTAAAACACCAACTAAATTTTGTAAAGTAAAAAAAAATTAGAAAAATTAACTTCACTAAGGAGTTCAAGTTTTAAATTGTCGCTTTCATTAGGGAAGGAAGGCTTCACATGTTCCAAATATATTAAGGATTCAACTTCAATATCAGCATTTCATGGTCTAAATTATAATTATTATATATATAATATATATATATATATAGTATTACTTTTTATATATTCTAGATGATTTATATAGAAATATATATATATATAAATTATATATATAACCGTATATATATATATATATATATATATAACCGTATATAATTATTATATATATATTAGTATTATATATATATATATACTATATAATATAGATATATATAGTATAATATTATATATAAATAGTATATAAAATATATATATAGTATACGGTATATATATATAATATATATATATAGTATATAATATAGTGTTTTTATAATAAATATATATGTATACTATATATTTATATATATATATAGTATCGGTATATTAAATTAATATATAAATAAAAATAATAATAAAATATTATTATATATATATTATATTATACTATTATAATTATATATATTATAATATATATATATATATATAATATATATATATATATATATATATATAATATATATTATATATATATAATATATTAATATATAATTATATAGTATATATAATATTAATATATAATTCTCTATTATATATAATAATTATTACTATATTTAAATATATATATCATAATAATATAATATATATATAAGTAGTTGCTACATATATTTGAGGCTGATGTTAAATTTGGCCATAACTACTAAACTATTTAAACATATAGTGGAAGTTTGTAAAATAAGTTTAGATGGGCATGTTCTAAATGTATGTTACTCACATAAAAAATTTTTTTTTGTTTTTGCTTAAAATTGTAAAAATTATTTAGGAAACTCGAAGTGAAAAAAAAAAAAAGCCCGCTTTTGCAAAAAGGGCCCATGGGTATGACAAAAAGGGCCCCACCCTTTTAACTCTTGCTAGAGTTAATTTTTGGTATTTTTTTAGGTTATTTATCGTTGTTATTTAAGTTTTTGTGACTAAATAGCGAATTTTTTTTTTTTTTTTTGAAATTAAATAAAATAATAAAATTAAAAAGGTAATTCCTCAAATTTTTTCAACATCTCCATTTGGGTCAACCCTCATAATTCTTGGTTGAGTTAATTTTTTTGTGTTTTAAGTTCATTATTTTGGTTATTCTGACTATTTAGCAGACGAAAATAAGAAGAAATTTGTTTTTTTTTTTTTTTTTTTTTTTTTTAGAATAAAAAAAAATAATAAATAAAAAAGGTAAAATTTCCTTTAAATAACAAAAAACAGTGGGCCACTGCTTATAACTTCTGCTATATCTATACATACGTTATATAGCTACAACAGAGTTAATATACATAGCCGTTCTTATACATAACATTTATGACAGTGGCCGTATTTCATAACAATATGATTAGACAATATTACTAAAGTAAACAATAAATAACAATTATACCATGTTGTTTAGACTAATTATAGTACACATATACAGTCAATTTTCAATTCAAAAAAAGTGGGCGTTTTGGCATACAAATGGGCATTTTTTGATAGTCTTTTCGATGGTACCTGTGTGTTGATTGGCTGTACCAAATTTCTTGAAATTTGGTGTGGGATTACCTTTGCTATAGGACTAACATTAATTGTAATTAGAATATTAATATATTTCTAGAGTTCTTTAATGCAGTATTGAACTGGAAAAGTAAAAAATGGTTTTTTCTTTCACGATTTGGTCAAAAAGTAGTGCGAAATTTTTGAAAATTTCAAAAAATTCCCAAAATTCAAAAAATCGATTTGAACCATTATAACCTTTTCAACTCATACTCGATGGGGTAAATAGTCCCATCCAATTTTTTTTTCGCTCTACACATATATACGGAGATACAGGGTGGCCTTTTTTGCATAAAATTGTGTGCCCTTTTTAGGTAACAGCCTATTTATAATATATATATATATATATATATATAATATATATTAATATAATATTATATATAAATCATATATAATATATATTATATTATATATATATATATATATATATTAATATATATATATATATTAATATATATATATATATAATATATTATATTATACTATATGAACCAACTAACATGGTAACTACAATATATATTGCCATATATTAAATTTAGCCTTTTGATCTGTATTATACAATTAAAATGATGACATTGTCAACTTTCATTTCATAACAAAATTTAGCCTATATCTCTGTTATCTTTGTTATTAAAATAAATTATTCTTTTTACTACTACTACTGTGAAGGCACAGTTATATCTATGGTACTCATGGTGAGTGTCTTAATATTTTAATTTGAATTTACTTTTTCTAGTCAATAAATGATTCCTTCCACAGAATTCCTCTTCCTACTTGAGGCAATCATTAGTTTGAACCCTGAATTTATATCAAAGTGGTGTTTAGGGGGGGGAGGGTGTAAATGAATTCTGAAATTGGAAAACCATGTAACGCTATCAGTATTTAAATCTTCTCATATTGTTGCTACCTTACAAGAATTCATGACTTTTACATCTATAAAACATCTGGGGCCTGTAACACAACGGCTACAAGTCCTTCAGTTGTAAGATTTTTTCTTACACTTGTATAGTTTCTGTAACACAAGAATGCAACTTGAAAATTGTAGCTACAAGTGTAATCACAGCTCTTGTAGCCCAATTCCGTAACACAAATATTTAAACTTGTAGGTTGTGTTCTGGTTTCTATTTTGATTATTCTTCTTTTTCTTATAGCTACCCATTAACCAACTAATATTTGTTTATACTTTTGCAGATGGGCTGATAATCAAGTGTCTGTGAATTCATTTGGTTATGCATGCTAGTGGTTAAAGCGCGTTACTGTTAACTTCAGCAACGTCGGAGTACTATTGTTCGAATCCCGCTGATGATAGAGAAATCTTCTGTGACTCATTCATTATTTGTTTTACTTTTGCAAGATGGGCTGATAATCAAGTGTCTGTGAATTCAATTGGTTATGCAACTCAGTTTAACCATCCTTTCTTTCAAGCGGATGGAATGTTCTTGGGAGAAATGACTTGTAAGTTGTTGTTGTTAGTTTTTATTTATATATATATATATATATATAATATAGTATATATATATATATATATATTATTATATACTTACTATATATATATATATATATATCTATATAATATATATAATATATATATTATATAAACCATATATAAACGTATATATACTGTATTTATATAACTGTAAATATCTATAGTATATAGTATAGTATATATATAGTAAATATATATATATTAATATATATACGGTACATGCAGATTTTTGTACACAATACTTATATATATTATAATTATAAATATTATTATATATTATTATATTATTATATATATATATAATATATATATGTGTGTGTGTGTGTGTGTGTGTGATGTTTAGAGTCCAGTATTTTGGAACTGACAAATTTGCAGAGTTTGGCAATAAGTAACATGAAGCAAATTTACTTAAAAATAATAATAAAAACAAAGTGTTTTTTCTTGTCATTTTCAGTAAGTTTTATGCAATAAAACAAAAACAAATATAGGTTAGACCAGTGGTTCCCAAAGTGTGTGTGTGAAATCCTGGGGTGCCGCAGTTTCCCTACAGAGGCATTGTGAAATATTAGAAAAATGTTATAATTTTAATTCCATTTTCAATTTAATTTTCCAATAAAATAATAACTGACTTTTAAAAGAAAAAATAGAATATTAGAAATAAAAAGACGGTAAGAAGCCACATGGGCCTATCAAGATTGTCCCAGTCAAGCCAACAGAACCAATCACCAAACAACATGCTCATGCAAATCCACAAAGCACCCAAAGTTAGAACCAAATAGTTAGAACTTGACATAGTGTGCCTTCAGTAAACCTAAATTAAGTTTGGGAATTACTGGGTTAGACTAAAGGGGACACAAGTGTTCTATTGAGGGATAACGTTAGTTATATTACTCTAAAAAATTGAACTTTTCATAAAATAATTTTATGATTAGTGAGTGAAAGAGTTCATTATGTAGGTAATATATTTAGTTTATTAGCTTAAGTTCATTTCAAAAGATTACTTTTGCTAATTTGAAATGGATTACTTTTGCTAATTTGAAATGGATTACTTCATTTGATAAGGATTACTTGCTGCTAATTAAATAACCCCCCCCCCCTTCTTACTCATAAAAATTTTACAGAACTAATGAGGGAAATGGCATGTGTAACTAATACGAGTGGTGCAGAAATCCAATTATAATGTGTAATGGTAAATATTATGAAATGATATCAAATGAAGTCAAAAATAAAGATTTTGAAATGGTCCAAGCATGAATATTTTCCAAATTAAAAGCCAAAGAATTATTAAAACATTTGCTGTGATAGTTCTCTCTGGCGACCCCAAAATAAGGCAGTTAATAAAAATATGTTTTGTGGTTAAATGAAGTCTTATTAAACAGTTATGAAATTTGACTGGGGGCATCATTGGAAAATTGAATGTCTGCAATAAAGGACAACTAAATCTAGCCAATATCACTTTTCATTTACCATTATCATGCATACTAATCCAGTCTTGATTCGGAGACTGAAGCTTAACAACTGCCAAATTGATGACCTCTACACTGATTTAAATCTTGAAATTAGCAATTATGGTTCTTTAACTCTCTAATAATTTTTTGAATATTTTTAAGTAGGCATGTATGCTAACAAAAAAATTCTTTGCTGCAATCCCAATGAACGATATTGTTTGAGCTTTAACTCTCTAGATAATCATTAATTAGTTCATAGCATGTTCGAGTAATTCAGAATAAGGAATCTGTATAAATACTGAACATGGATATATATATGGTTTTAATTTAAATGTACAGTACCGTATGGGTATAGATCTGTAATTGCTTATAATTATGGCTTATAAATACAGTACTATATATTCGATGTTTAGATTTGAGTAATAATTCATTATACTTTATAAGTAAGGGTAGTTTATAATATAATACAAATGTAACTTATGTTACGAGAATTTAGCATATGTGTTATCTAAAATTTCTGTTGAAGTATTTACAGTGGTGTATTACTCATTTGAATGTGCATTAAACTGGAACAAGTAAATAATTACTGAAGAAGGTAATTATAAGTTCAAAAGGGTTACATTAAGATCTATTTGAGATCAAAGGTTGTCTTTCATAGAATTTTTCACTATTTGTATCAAGGTAAGAGATATGGAGGTTTTAAGAAAATCAAAGATATTTAATAAAAGAAAATATCAATGGAATATCATATTTTGATAAATTGCATTTATATGTTAAGGCCCAGATATGTTCTTTCATTGTTAATGATATTGTGGGAGCTTCAGCTCTTACAAGAGTCTGCTCTGCTGCAGGTCGTGACTTCTTAACTAGTTTGATTGATCCCTGGATATTGTAGTGATAAGGATCTTGTGCAGTCCGTATTTTGAGAGAAAGTCGAAAGAATGTGATCTTTTTTGATTAGTTTGTATTATTGATATAAATTGATTTATTATTATTCATTATAACCTTATTATTATTAATTTATTAATACTATTATTTTTATTATTATTATTATTATTATTATTATTATTATTATTATTATAAAAATAATTATATTATTATTATTTTTATTTATGCTTATTGTAGCAAATATAGGATACAACAATTTATTAAATTATTATTTTGGTAATATATGTATTATGTGCAAATTATATATATATAGTATATTATATATATATATCTAAATATAATACTATAATATATATTATATAATATAATTTATATCTACCATATGATTATTATTTAACTATATATTTAATACGTTATATAATATATATATAATATATATATACCTATATATAGTAGAGTGTAGCCTGGAATTCCGCCGGCGGAATTTGAACATTTTTTGTCCGGTTCCGGTTCCCGGCCGGAATTTTGAAAAATTCCGGCCGGAAACCGGAATTACTTCAATTTTATTTTGAGAACAATTCAGCTCCAGGCAATTTATATCTCCCAAGATATCTTTTAAGAAAAGAAACTTTCACCAATATTTGGGCAATATTTTTAAACATGCTTTTCTCAAATATATTTCCTGTTTCTGAAATGAAAGCTATTTTCCTTCTGAAATATATGTGGGGAGACTGAAGGAGAGTAATTTTTTGTGCTATACTGTAATGTTGGGAATTTAGCTTTTGTCCTTTTTCACCAATTAAGTATGTCTTTCTTTCCCAGATTAGAGATTGATTTTTTCTGGTAAAAAAAATTCAATTCTTTATAGAATTTCACCTTTTTTAGAGCTACTGAATTTTTCTTTTTTCTTTTCACTACAAACTGACTCGTGTCACTTTCACTTTCTTCTAACTTATAAAAACTAAGTAACTTTTCCAGTAATTTTCTTCTTAATGCTCTGATGATTTTGAGGTACTTGAAAATGAAATTATTGTAGATAATGCTAATTTCGAAAATGGATGATGACTCATCGCTGAACTTCTTCTGGTATCTCTACCTATTATCATTTTTTACCTTCATATTTGCATATTTCTTGTAAAGCATTCTATAAAATAGCTAGATCTTTTGCATTGAAAATAAAGTCAAGTTAGATAATTGAAATAATATTGCTTACTAAAACATTATCTTCTGATTGTATATATGTCTATTAATCATTTCTCTCCTTTTTTATTATAGAGTGTGACTCTAATGCCTTATTCAGCTCTTCTTTTAAAGTCTGAATCTGCTGTCTCTCTGCAGAATCTGAGAAACGAAATGCTGGAAGCTTCAATATGGAAATTGAGATATAATTGATTTTTGCCTTATATTTCCGTAATCATGAGAAATGGTTGCCAAACTCTCAGAAATTTTTTCAAGTGTTTGCATTTATTAAGCAGTCGCAGCTTAAATATTGATTGGTTCGTAATATAACTTTGGCAGAGGTTCTTTCAAGCATTCAATTCTTTCTAGAATCAAATAAGTGCTATTCAACTGTAGTTAAATCTGAATTGGCATAAGTGTGAGCTTGCAAAGAATGTGAATCAAGTCTCTTTGTATTTTAAGTCATTACATCTTAAAAACTGAAGATTGAAATGTGTACAAATATTACCTAGCATTCTTATAATATCACACGTTCTTTTTGAGAAAATAATGGCATCTTAATAACAATTGAACTTTATGAATAAACAGAAAAACTTTGTGTTCGCTCTAAATCAGTTCCAAGTTTCATGTTTATATGCTCCATCTCGAAGGATCAATGGATTTTGATTAGGAGGAATTTCCCATTATTCATCATAATTTTCAAAACTCAAAGTGATTTTTAATTCCAAATGAGAATCTGGAATACTACAATTGAGTACAATTCCATTTTTTAACCTCGCTGATAAGCCAGAGTGCAGTCCAAAGAATAAATGACTCGTTTGAATTATTTAGCTTCTCTATATTACTGTAGTAATGATATCTGACATCTAAGATAACTTCTCGAATTACTCGTGATTCATAATTTTTCCCTGTTGAAGTTGGTCAACATCTTTCTCTACAATATATTTCTACTTAGGAAATAAAGAATTATTTTTGGTTGAGAATGGGCAATAAGTTCTATGAACCCCTTTTCTTCGTTGGACTTTGAATTAGTTATGTTACTTCATTGCGATTAAAATTTGCATATTTTGTTCTGTGATTTGGGGTCATATTGATATGCCAAGTTTTTTTTGGGGAAAACTCTCCTCAAAACCGCAATCTCACGGCTTGATCTATTGCCTTTTGTGGTTTTCCCTTGTTCTAGAAAAATACAACTCTCCATTACAATTAAAATTTTGGACTTCCAGATATTCTCTTCGATGAGGATTTTCCATATGTTTGATTTGGTTTGCCTTAAAATATTTCAATTTTATGTTGAAAATTATATAAAATATATTTATTTTAATTTGTCTTAGAGGTAAAGGAAAGTTCATAAGAAGTTCCGGTCCGGCCGGAAATCCGGCCGGAATTTTTTTGTGATTCCGGCTAATTCGGTTCGGCCGGAACTGAAAATTTCAGTTCCTGGTACACCCCTAATATATATATATATTATATATATATATATATTATATATATATATTTATATATATATATATATAATACCCGTAATTTTATCATAATTATATTCATATATAAACTATATATTATATTTTATATATTATATATATATATATATATATATATATTATATAATTGTATATACTATATATATTATTACTATATATAATATTTTGCAAGGTAATTCTGGCCCTTTAAATATTAAGATGGTATATTAGACGAAAAGCAGCGAGAACGTGGTTGAAACTTCTCCAGTGAGCAACTGTAAGTATTTTGTTTATAATTAATTTATTATTATATTATTATTATTAGTTATTATTATTATTAATTATATTATTTATTATTATTATTATTATTATTTATCATCTATGTAACATTAAAGGATATGCATCAAAAAATTATGCAGTAGGTTGGTAAAAATAAAGATTACCGTTTCCGCAACCCTGATTTTCACATTGTTTGTTTGTTTTTTACAGCAGAAAGATAACCACCAGCTCACGGGCAGAGCCCAAATCTAGGAGGGGTGTACTCATGTTTAACGTCTATTAGACGAAGCACAGCTGAAGGAGAGAAAGTTCACATTTTCCCATCGACCAGTTGCGAACCCTGGACCTGCGCTTTTTTGGAGAGGTGCTCTAGCCAATGACTAACCTGGCGCTTTTAATAAATAATATAAATACCATAAAGAAAAAATATATATACACCACCGGTAATACACAAATACATACAGTACATGCTACGTCATCACATATACTAACCACCTATTATTATGATAACATTAATAGAATTTAAGTTTATCTCTATATTATTTTCATTAACTAGTTTATAATATAAATTTTATATTTTATTATTATTATTATTATTAATTATTATTATTATTATTATTATTTTAATATCATATATTTCAATTAGTTATCATTATATTTAATTATATAAATTATTATTAATACTAGCACAAATTATTAATATTACCTTTATCATTACCCCTAGTTTTATCACTAATTATATTATTATTAATTACTATTAGTAGATTGTAGTGTGAATCCCAATCTCTAGCAACCATGTATTGAGCAGCCCTCTTGTTAAGCTATGAAAATGGCGTGTATCATTGATAAAATGTAACTTTGATCTAGGGTGGAGGTGTGAAGACAGTTTTAAAGATTTTGTCGGTACTGTGTGTCTCTTATGTTTATATTTAATTCTGCATCTTTTCATAATTCGTTTGATGTGAAGTACTTTATTTTTGTACTGATTTTTATAAAGATTGGATGAGTACTTAGTTCAATCACTTGTTGATATTTTTTTTTTCTCAGCTTTATGTAATCATAGTTTAGTTTGACCTCTTTTATGAATGTTTCTTTTAAGTTGCATTTAGGTTCGCTTTTATTAAGATATATTGAAATTTGAAAACTGCAGTCCATGAATGCCAGTTGGTGGAGTTCCGGTCTTTCTTCCCTCTCGTCCGTCTCTTGTATGAATGTTTCTTTTAAGTTTAAGTACATTTAGGTTCGCTTTTATTAAGATATATTGAAATTTGTGCATTCTCTAATATGACTTGCTGTTATTTTCTCATTTTCAGAATAACTTGTTCTCGTATTTAGATAATATATGTACATTTATTTACATTGGAAATATATATGGTATCTGACATGACAAACTTTTTGTTATAATAGTATTTAGTTTGACTAGTACAGTCTTGATTGTCCTTGTGACTTCTTACTTTCTCTCTATATATTTCTAGTAGATAGTTTTCATTACCTTATTTTACGTGACATTTTAGTTTGTAATTTGAAAGAATGATTTGAATGGTAGGAATTATTGTTATCTCTTTATCATATAATTTTCTTTTTGTAATTGTTAATAACATATAAACATGAATATTGTTTTTTAATATTTGATTTAATATTGTCACTCCTTTGCTAACGCACTCTGCCCTGCATTCAGTGTTAAACTGGCGTCATTAATAAGAATTCCAAGTTATTGATGGCTACTGTTTTGTCATTAACTTTATTTAATCCAAAGATCCATTTTGATGTGTTACTGTTATTAAATTTATTATCTCATTCTGAAATGACAACCAGTCTATCTCAACTGTTTTTCTGTTTTCTTCACCCCACATTGCTTGGGTGCTGTATTTTATTATCTCGTTCTGGAATAAGAGCCAGTCTATCTCAAGTCTTGAGGAATTTGGTGTTTAAAGGTGTTTCTTAATGCAAATAGAGATGTGTGTGTGTGGGGGGGGGGGGTTTGTGGATGCCATAATCAACATATGGATATAGAACTTTAATATCCTCTTAGGAAGATGTTTCCATGAGGTGTTCGTTTCAATCTTATTAATATGTTCACTTCTGCAATCTTGAATGAAACTAGTATATATATATATGTTAATTTTTTTCAAAGGATTCAATTCTACAAAGCAATCTTCTGAATTGGGAAAAAGATGGTTCATGATATATTCAATATTCATACATTCAATATAAGAATCAAACTTATTCAAACACTGAGCGTAATTATTTATAATATATATATATATATATATATAATATAATATAATATCTATATATTATATATTATTATACATTTTTAATATATATATATATTTATATATATATATATACTATATATATATATATAATATATTACTATACGTATATCATATATATATGAGAAAATACTAGTGGTATACAAACACATACACATTAAAAGGTAACTCCACTATGTTTCTTTGTTGTTCACTGCAGTAATTTTGGTCATGAAAAAAAACAAGTTTCTCTTATACTTAAGTATACCACAAGATACTTATTGTAAATATATTACTAGTTATTTGTGGTACCATATACAGTCACGTTTTTACAGTTGTTTACAATACGAGGTAGCCACTCACTTTCCAAACATTTCCCAGTACAGTATCCAAAAGGTGCACCTAAACTGAACCTACAGGGGTACTCACGAGTATGCTACCAACGGGAATGTCTTTACAACCAGGGTAACCACAAACACTTTATTGACACTACACTGCACTTTTACTTTACTACGAGAGACCAAAAGTCCATCTCTACACAATACAAAATAATACAAGTACAAAACTAGTTACTGAAAAATATAATATAAATAAATAAACAAAGAAACAATGGGTTTGTTTCTACTGCCGACTTGGTCGACAAGGTACTTAAGGGAAACCACATTTGTCCATCGTCTTCGCTACTTCTTCTTCCACATTTCTCACAGTCTCACAGACATCATTGGATAGAAGAAAGGAGAAGGACAACATGCACAATCTAGGAAAAGAAACAGACACAAATCTTATCACCATATAATACTATATAATCATATACTATATAATATATATTATAATATTATTATATAAATATATATATCACTATATAATATATATATATATATATATATATATATATATATCAATTCCTTTTTCTTTTCCGTTTTCAGAATATTCGATTTCCGAAAATTATATTTTACATTCCAGCTGTCTGTGACATGACAGCAACTTCGACTATGTATCTTGGTTTGACGCTCACTTATGCTTCATCTTTTCAAATGTTGCGAGGTACGTACTGGTTATTTTTTTAGCGTTTAAAAAATAGAGGCAGAATTGCATTCAGGTTCTTTCTTCTCAGAATTGTTTGGTTCCAGTTGCACCTTAGCAGCTGTGGTTTCCTCCGGGACTAAAAACCATGGTATCAAGTGGAAATTGATGGTGTTAGTGTATGATTTTTACTAAAGAAGTGTTCATTTATTCATTAAAAGAATTTTAATTTTTTTTTCTTTTATATACAATAATTTGTATTTGTAAAATTGTGAAGATCTTTGGTATGATTTAGTTTGGACATTTTCAGCTGCATGAAAATTAACGAAGCTTTTGCAGATAACCAAATCATTACCAGTACTTTGAATTTGTAATACACTAGCTGAGTAATTTTTTAAGCATTAATTCATTGATATATGTAAAAAAAAAAAAAACAGTGTGCCAAAACTTTATGTAGTTACCTCGCAAAAGTTTTGGCTTTAAAAACTAAAAGATATTATTAAGGACAAATTTGATGAACGTCACAAACGGCAATAAAACCATGACAATTTATTTTTTTATTTTTTTTATTTATTAAAGAATCTACAGCTTATTTTGTGTTTGCTATTAATTTTTCTTCTTTTTTTCATCTTCAGGTGCTGTCATTGTATTTACTGGTCTCCTCTCTGCTGCGTTCTTGGGGCGTAAGCTGAAAAGTTTTCAATGGGTGGGAGTGTTCTTTGTGATATGTGGGCTCGTTATAGTCGGAGTGTCAGACTTCCTCTCCGACACTGGAGAGGATGATCAGTATACCACAAATGGAATTATCACAGGTAATATATGTGTGACTTAAAATTTAAGTCCAATGCCATGGGGACTTTGGGCCGACTCGTGAATTCCTGTAAATAATACTTAAACCATACACCCTCACAACCAGGGTTGTGGAGTTGGGAGTAGGAGTCGGGGAGTCGGTAGTTTTGAAGAGAGTGTAGTCGGAAATTTGAAGCGGGTGATCGGAGTCGGATATTTCAAAAGAGTGGAATCGAGTCGGTAATTTTCAAAAGAGTGGAATCGGAGTCGGAGTCGGCAGGCAATTTTCAAAAGGGTGGAGTAGGAGTCGGAGTCGGAAAATTTTTGAACCGACTCCACAACCTTGCTCACAGCACCCCGCCATTCACTCCTATTATGCACCTTTCTTCTCGTCTCTACCAAACTCACATTCCTTATCTTCAGGCATTCATTTCATGACTCAATCCACTTTTTCTTTGGTCTTTCAGCTGTTTGATTCCTAGCATACTCGCCACTATATATCCTCCTAACCAACTGAATATCATCTATCCTTTCCATTTGACCAAACAATATTAATGCATTCTCATTTATTCTCTCATTACGCTTTTCTTCGCACCACACAACTGCCCAATGTGATGTAAGGGAGAGTGTTGTATAAACAAAAATGAAGACGTGTAATCCCGGGGAGTGGAGGAAAAACTAAGGCGCTCCGAGAAAACCCTATCCTCAATAATGTAGTAAATGCCCACCAAAAGATTCCCGAAAACGTACTACCTAAATTTACTAAGGCTGCATTCAGACTTCAGAAAGGCGGAAAGTTTGATGGTTTGTAGAGCATTGGGTTCATACTTTACGGTTCCCGGCCTTATGGAATCAGAAACCAATATCTTTTGTTAAATTTTGTGAAGTGTGTCAGGTTTTCCGAACGATAAAAAACAAAACCAAAAAATAAAAACGAATTTATTATATTATTTTTAAATGACAGCGATAATTATTGAAATTGAGTTGAATTCTATGAAAATGATAATTTTAATTACTGAAATTGAATTTACTCTGATGAGAGACTGCTTCTTTGGCGTACCCCAAGTATCACTTTGCGTACCCCCCGGGTACGCGTACCCCACTTGGGAGACCACTGCTCTAGGTTCCCGGCCTTATGGAATCAGAAACCAATATCTTTTTGGAATTTTGTGAATATTTTTCAGTTTACAGAAGATACCAAAACAAGACGTAAGTAGAATTTGCAATCGATATTTTGGAGTTAACTTAGTTGGTGGAATTGAGTTGAATTTATGAAAAGCTATTTTTTTTAATTGAATTTACCACGAACTGGTATAAAATGAATTTAACCAGAATAATCAGAATAGAGGAAGAAAATTCCATCTTTTAAATTCACAAAATGTGGTGCAAAAAAAAGAAAAAAAAGTAAAATGTTCTACAGTTTTGAATGGCAGATTTGAAGCATAGATGAACCGCGAAATCAAGTAGTCAGAGTGTTCTTTATCATTCAGTGTTTTCTTGTTGTGAATGACTGCATAGATGGCATTGGTAACTGTTTTCTCACTTTTGTTGCAGCAGAAGTACTTACATCAGATTCAGAATAGCTCAGAGATTTTGTTGTATTTTGAATCCATTATCAAGCCTTAATCATTTTAACTTTAAGAATTTTCAAACAATATTCACTAAAGATCTCACCAGCATATAGATATTTTTTTTATCAACAGCTGTCCCTAAATAAGATCTATTAATTTATACGCTCTAGATTACCATCTATATACTATAAGGTCACATGATTATAACCTACTTTAGCATCTAAGAAAAGACCCATAATAATAGAAGGTAAAGAATAAACTCACTCTCTCCTCGGGGGATAACCAAGCCCGAGTGCGTGGCGTCTCCGGTGTAGGCTGCAGGAACAATATGCCGGATGGTGCCCGGTAACATACATACTACCGAGCATCCTCCAACCCGAAAAAACAGTTGAAGATTCAGAGAAACAATATTAATAAAGCAACCCTGAGTCTTTCTCTCGTCCCAACGGCGCACATCACCAGGCCATGTGTTCCAGCCTGTCCTAAAAGAATTTTCGTCCTTTATATTTTTAGATGTTTAAATAGAGCAGATACCATAAAAAGAAAATGAAATTAGATAAGGATGTTAAAGAAGAATAAACATGGATACAATTATGAACAGATAAGAAGCATATATTAAAGCCGTTATTGTGGCAACTTGAGACCACTCGCAATTTCAACTTACCAACGCTGAGTATGTCAGAGCATACAATATGCGTGACCGGGACCGATGCTGCTAAACCAATCCTGCAAGACCTGAATACCCTCCAATCCCCAAAAAAATCGTTAGGAACTTTCACAGAAACAGTTATAAGCAACCGATTTTCCCGTCAAATGGCAATTATCACCCAGCGTGTCAGCGCTTCCCTATCCCTCTCATTCTTTTATATTTTTAGATGCATGTTAAATATCTGCATAATAAATCGTTAGAGAGAGAACAAGTTGATAACTAAAAATAGAAAAAACTTAGTAAGGTAAAGAATTAACTGCCTTCTCTGCGGGATTGAAACCACCGGCATGGTTGCGCTCGGTCGTATAAGAGGGACCAATGATGCCCGGGCTTATACAACTGACGCCATTCCTCTCCAAGCACAAAAAAAGTTGGGATTCCAAGAACATGCCGGTGGTTCAACCCAGTAGAACGGCAATTAATTCTTTACCTTACTGATCATTAATGTTCCCTGTTCAATCTTGTAACTCAGTCTTTATCTAATTGCCAATTCATTATACCAAACAATACTTTTCAACGCTAAATACTATATATAACTACTATAATACCACAGCCTGAGTAAACCATCACTACATGAGAATAATTTATCATATACTAAACCACGTATAGTGCATAACCATACCGTTAATATCGCGTCTCATACTATACTAACTAGATCACCATATATATATATATACTATCATATATATATAGCATAAAATTAACTTTAAAAACCTGGCAACTCTGATTATAATATATATATATATTTATATATAGTATCTACTAGACGTATTATAAGCATACTACAATAATAATCGATTACAAATATATACTTAATATCCGGCCACTAACGGTGTCAATAGTTGTTTCAACACCTCCCGTCAGTACTTGATTCTTTTTTTTTGTTTTTTTTTTTTTTTAACATCTTTTGGCACTGTATCGAAGTCATATGAATACTAATCAGACAGAATTTTCCAATATGGTGACTGGACCTATGATTCAATAAGTCATCGAAAAATATTTTAAAATACATCATTAATTTTAAAATCAAACATTCTTACGATATAGTATTTTAATTAAAATTTCTTTAAAATAATTTAAAATGATATCTCCAAAAAAGCCTCACACACTTATCAGTGACACACATAAAAACCAAATACTCATTTGAAATCAGCGTCATAAGCTTAATTACAAAAACTGTAGTAAAAAACAAAAAAAATTTTTTTCTTTTTGTTTTGTTTTTCAGATTCATAATAGGAAATATCTCGAAAAGTTACCGAAACAGCCTTTACCAGAAAAAAAGAAACCATATATCCAATTCTAGAATCTACCCAGCGGTAAAAAAGCTTTATTAACAAAAAGTCCTGTGAAAAAAAGGAACAATATATAATAAAAATACTAATAAAAAAAAAAAAAAAAAACAATCAAGAAAAACAAGAATCTAGGGGTGACGGCTCGAGCCGACACGATGCGACACCCGCGGGGGTGCGGATCGTTTTCCATAACCCCGTTAGGGCGAGGCGGAAACCCCCCATGACCCGCACCAACCCCCAACATTCACCAAAGGAGCGCGGGGTGGTTACCCCTGAGGACCCTATCCCCGAAAGAGCGAGGAAAAAATAGTCCTACCCGTTGTCTGTCTTCCCCCGGAACGTTTCGAGAGACCTAGACTCCCTGCCAATCTGCGCGGATTCCACCCGTTGGAGCTACTTACCCTTAGTTATAAAAAAATAAAAAAAAAATAACACGACAATTTTTAAGAAGCTGACGGACGAATCTCGTAAAACTAGCCCTTATACTTGGTCCAACCTCATATATTTTTGACATGCATCGTTTGTCACCCCTCTAAGTTGACTGTTAGGCTCATCTATACTAGAAAATATGATAAAAAATAAAACAAAAACGACAAATAAACAAAATAAATAAGGAAACGATAACATTACAAAAACACAGTCCTTCACAATAATGTTATACCAGCGAACTATTATAATATGATATATATTAATTAACTCTATCATCACTACTCATTATTATAATACATATATATATTCTACCTATATATATTATATATATACATATATATAAATGATATTCAATAACTATATATATTATATATATTAAATCACCTAGATAACATATTCTAGCCTAAGCGTCATATTACTATAGGCATCAGGCTCATCCATAGTCCAGATATCTGACAGTCCACCTCCATAATAGCGAAATCATATTACACGTCGATTGTGAACTATCTATCATAGAAATTGATCGAGAACCACATTACCTTTCATAAAAATTGAATGTGGCAAGAAGCTGTCCCCTAACCCCGATCAAATTGAAAGTACCTTAAGTTATCTAAAGCGGCTCTCTCACACATCTTAAAAAAGTAACAATTAATAGAAAAACTAAAAAAAAAAAACCAACAAAAGCGTTTTAAATATCCTTTGGACATGCTTTATAATCTAAACGCTCATAGAAGCCTAACCTCTTCATGTAACATAGTTATAAAAATTCATTTAAACACAACCTAAGAACACTCGTAAAATCCGAATACGCCATCCTACGACCCAGTATACATGATAACGGGACGCTGTATATTAAAAGTCCACATTGTAATTTTTATTTGTAGGCGTCGCCTTGACCCTCATTTACCAACGAATGACTATGTCAACCTTACCCTGCATTGTTATAAACAAAAAATTAAATGACAATAAAACTAAAATAAGGCCCCAAGAGAGCTTTCAAAACTCTATTCAAAAAAATCTAGATTTTTTTATAAAAAAAATTGGCTTCAACTTACCTGGAGCGGATCGATAACGACATGAGCCATATATATATATTATATTATTAGTATATTATCATAATATACATAATATATATAATATACGTATATATTAAACGTATATACCTATATATATATATATATATCAGTATAAGTATCTAAGATTAGGAATCAAATTATATAATAATAGTTATAAGTATAAAATAGATAAGAGATAGATAGATAGATGTAGATAGATAAATGTAGATAGATAAGATAGATGTAATAGATAGAGAGAGGAGAGGAGAGAGGCGAGAGAGACCGATTCACCGACGAAGAGGAAAGAGGAGAATCGTAACTGGCGGACGTGAGAGATAGATACGTTACGATCCACGGAAAGACGAGACTATCCGTGATGACCGAGAAACAGAGAGACTCAGACAGACTCCTGGAACCCTAGCGATAGACAAAAGGCGCAAGCGAGATTGCGGTGCCGGCAAACGAGTCGAAGACGCGTCGACACCGGAGCAGAGAAGAGATGCAGAATTATTAATACTAATAAAAGCAATACGAATCTGGAAGAAGCCCGCAAACAAATACATATTTCGGTTCTCTCTGCTGGAGACGCCCTACTAACATTTATGGAACATGGAGAGTCAATTTTCGCGAATTGGATCGCAGCCTGCGGGGCATAGCTGCCCACTACGAACTTGAGTCTCGGCAAATGCCTGGCCGCCGCCACCCACCAGAGCTGGAGTATATCACAAATTGAAATTTCAGTATTTGAAAACCAAGCGGTTGTTTCATTGATATGCAAGCCGCAAGTTGTAGGTTATAAAAAGCGTTCCACGCGGTCATATCTTTTCACACACATTTTCCCTCAAAAAATTGGATATAGGGCATGGTATGTAATGTCGTGCAGAAACAATATTCAACGTTGGGTTATGACATTTGGACGTAAACTAAAATTTGAATGACGGGTTTTTTATTTCATTTAAAATAACCAGGAATCGAGCACAAACGTCTGCGCAGACAGCCCCGCACGTAGCAAAAACTAACCGTGGAGCATTATAAGTCATCACTGTGCGCACGGTGGAACCCAATAAGACCACCTCACCGCCCACATCCAGTATCCTCAACACCCAACAATCCCACCATCCAAATGTCAGAGCCGCCCTCTAAACTCCAGCGCCGCATCAGCTGCGTCAACTCCCCAGCAAGCCTCGCAACAGGAAACGCTCGGCGTACTGCAGACGACCGATAAATCATGGATAAGTCAGTATTATAATAATATGTAAATTTAATTTCTTTTAATAATTTAATCCTTTACTAAAAAAAAATTAAAGAATGGAATAAATATTATAATAATAAATAGGGTTGCCACACTAACTGCCGAAGTTGTATAAGATGGTAGGTTGCGCAAACCTTTGCAACCAGTGCGCACGATAGCCGGGCCCTACTCCTTCCAATTAATAATAATTAATTATAATTAATAATTAATAAATGAATAATTATCGTTTACACAAACAGACAATGATCAGGGAATAGTGTTATTCAATATCATGGGAATATCAAGCTCAATATATTAATTAATATAACTAATATAATATATAACTATATAACAATAAATAAATAATTATATAATACACATAATATATGAGTTATGAAATTGACAATAACTACTTATTCAATTTCAAGGTAAAAAATAAATAAATATATATAAATGTGATGAAGAAGAAGAAGAGTAATAAGAAGAAGGATAGAATAAGAAGAAGAAGACAGAAGATAAAAAGAAAGCAGAAGAAGAAGGAAGAAGTAAGGATGAAGTTTTAAAAAGAAGACAAGATAAGAAAGTGGAGAAGTTGTATAATCAGAAGGAAGAAGAAGATAGATAGAAAAAATGCTAATATCGAATATCTCAGTTAAAAATTAAGCCTTTAAGTCTCCTATGCCTCCAATCTCTTTTGCTTCTTTTGCCGGGCCCCCCCTAGCCTTTTGGAAGCTGGGCGGACGCCCATGTATACTAATACATAAATTACTATTATTATCATAATATAATAATATAATATTATGATAATAAATACACCCACTAATATAAATATAATTATACTAATAGTATAATATATATAATAATATACTATATATATAATATAAACAGCCCTATATTATATATATATACTAATAATGTGGCTATATCAAGCTGTTTGGGTACTCGCAGTAGCGAAAAGCAATATGAGACGATTGGAACCTTTTACGTAACTGCCTTAAAGACATTTAAGCGGAAAAATAAAATTTTGAACAGGGGTAACCTAAAAACCAATTCGTAAACTAACACTCCTATAGACCTAAACATAATAACTAAACCCCTAACCCTAACCTAACCCTAACCAAACTTTAACCTAAATTAACCTAACCTTTAACTGTAAACGGTATCAAACAGTCTCTTTAAATTTATTCTTACACACACCTCACTGTCCTCATACCTACTTATATATATATAACCATATATGAATAATATACCTTATATATAATTCGAATATATATATATATACAGGCGCTATTATTTATAATATATATACTAATATTATATATATAATACTATAGCGTGTACACACCCTCCGCTACCTCATAGATATAATAGGTAAATGTCGTCTAGAACGTGAGATCTACTTACTAAGATGCATCGCACAACGGAAACGATAACTACATCAACTTTAGTGGCGAACAAAATATACGAAAATCATTTTGGAAATTTTTGTTTTAAAACAATTATAATGAAAAAAAAAAGTAAAAGAATTGATTATATGATTTTTTTTTCACTTCACACTACAGCGACAACAAAATTATTAGGCGTTATGGCAATTTATTTGCCTTTTAAATTTGACTTATGTAACAAAAGTTTTGTATAAGCAAATTATGAATGTGTAGGCGGTTACCCATAACAAAATAAGTATCAGCGGACGATGATTTGTATTTAGCATTTTGACAAAGTTAATAACCTTATTTTTAATTGAGAAAAGTTGTGAAATATTTAATTTAAAGGAATTAAATGAATTAAATATTCAAGATAAAGAAAAATTCTTTCTGCACAGGTGGTCGGTCAAGAAATGCATTAAAAATTCTTACACGGGTTTCGGCCAGGCGAATTTTGCTACATAGTGCAAAACTGTTCATAAACAAAAATGTTCACTTTTTTTTTTATTACCATTGTTAATGAACTGTTACTTACTCAAATAAAGGAAAGTGCATTCTTATTTAAGTCAACAAAACATTTGGGTTTAGACTGATTAGTTTTAGGTCGAGAGATCTGCATTCGTTTAAATGCATTAGCAAATTAAATAAGAATTAATTTTTACATTCGCCTACCGAACCCAGATCCAAGAGGAAGGAAGAATGAATTCACAAGGGAGGGATGCGGATGGAGGAACCGTGCGCACCCAAATACCAAAGAGCGGCGGGTTCCGGAGACCCTCCCCGGAGGGGGGAAATGATCCTACCCTCTATCGTTCCCCGGAAGGCCGAGAGAACCCCGACTCCCTGCGATTTTTGCGGTTTACCCTTGGTCATTCCTTCTAGTTTTTAAAAAAAAAATTTATTTTTTTAAAGTTAGATATGAAAGGTCCGACCAGGTCCATGCAATACTACTATATTTTTTTTTTAATCTCATGTCCGTTACCACTGAATTCATTGTGGTATCATATAGTCGCAATATATTAACAAAAAAAAAAAAAATCAAAACTGACGGATAAGCGAGAACAAGAAAAGGTCCGTATATATATTATATAACATATATATATATATAATATATATATTATATATAAATATATATAATTTATATAATAGTTACTTTACTATAATATATATATATACCTATAGTATATATATATATATTATATATATATATAATATATATATATATATATATAATTATATATATAGATATCATATATATATCATAGTTATATATATCACCAGCGTACCGAAAGCAACATGCATGTACAAAAAAACTAACTAACGAACTTTAGCGGAAAAAATAAATAATAAAATTTTATTAATCAGGTATTGACATTTTATCCATGAAATTAAAATAAAAAAAAAAAACATAGTCAACGCTTACTAAAAAATTTAAAAGATTGTTTAAAAATTTTGTAAAATCTATTGTGTCACGTATAGCATTCAACACTTTCAAAGGAGTTCCTCGCAACAAGCCAGGTTGACGTTGCTATTAGGTTTCCAAATGTCTCTTTTTGTTTTTTTTTTTTTTTTAACCAAAAAGATATCCCAAGCGTAAACCACAAAGATGGAACAAAATGGTCCAGAGTCGGGGTTTCTCTTCCGGGGCCCTACCGTGGGACCCCTGGTCCTCCGTGGCTCTAAACCCCCTCACAAAAGGAAATTAAAAGAAAAATTAACATTTCTCCAGGGCAGAATAAAAAAACTATTGCCAGTCTTTGCTCTCGCACTAAAGCAGAAATGGGAAGGTTGATGAGAGGGCCGTAACGCATAAACAAGGTTTAGAAAGCAAATCCGTGAACCAAAGATCCATATTTAACAACAGTAAAGGTCTAAGGGTTTGTTATTAAAAATATTTAGAATAAAATAATTTTTTAAGTTTCACCTAGATTGAAAAGTGCTTGCTGAAATCAAAAATTGTTATTTATTTTCCTGTAGCTGTAAATAATTTTTTTCAGTTACATGCAATGCTTTCCGGCGAGCTGGCCCCTATTATACTATAGCTATATATATATATATATATATAACATATATAATTAGTATATATATATATTATATATTATATTTTCATGAAGGTGCATATGATATCAACTCTTTGGAAAACATAAAAGACATTAATTATTCTATTTAACTTTTTTAAAAGTAAACCACTAATTCATATGGCCCTAAATTAGCGATGGAGGGATTTTACAGAGGAAATAAAGCTTCTAGTAAAGTAGGAAAGAAAAGGGGGCTTCCTTCGCATATAAACTTAACATTTCTACTATAAATTTAAAATTTAAATTTTTAATTAAAAATTTTACAACTATTAAAAAATTTGTTTCTTTGATATATTTTTAAAAATTAATAAATTTGTAAAGAGTAAAATACGCAATAGGACTGATTTTATGACAAATTCTCCCGCTATAGGCCATCCCTTTTACTTCTTTCTCTTGTATGACAAAATCTGACCTCCTTTTTCCCTCCTCCTCGCTGAAATCCAGAACAAAAGCCTATCATCCAAACGCGCTCCCTTGAAAAATTATGATACATTTCCAAAAATTTATTTATCAAAAAGGAAAACTTTTTCAAAATTTCTAGAAGCTAAAAAAAAGTCACTCTTTTGCCACTAGAAAAAGAAAGCAATATCGATTATATCGCATATTAATCGAGGCTTGAAAAAATATCATCGATATTGTTTCGAATGATTATCGAAAAAAATAATCAATATCCGATAATATCGGTTCTCTTTGCGGCGATCGCCTACCTTTGATGGGTACCGTTGGCGACAATAGTTTATCTTAACTCTCAAAACTATGACGTGAAGAGCAATCATAAATAGAAAAGGATGATATTTTGTGTGAAATTGTTGATGGGTAACGCTTCGAAAAACGAAATAGAATTACCTTATAATAGCTTGTCTATTTGAAACAGTAATCCATTTAATCAACAGGTCCGGTGCTATAGAAATATTAGGAAATTTTGTTTTTACCTTATCTGATCAAAATACAACTAAATATTATTATTGTTTTTCTGTGGCCATTCAAAGGGATGGCTACTTAGCTTAGGAATGACCTATAATTAGGCTATATAGACCTATGAGGTCTCGTTCTTCTCTTTACAAAGCTATTAATGCTCTTTATCTTTATCAGGATGTTTGAACATAAGAAAAGGAGACATTAGAAGACACATGCGTTTCAAGACTGTTCTTACTTAGCAATTGGCATCAACAAGCATTTGACAGCCAGTCTCCCATCACCTTTAACAGAAAAATATATAAAACACATTATAACCATTTAAGAGACAAATAAATATAGCCAAATCTATTTGTAATGCACAGCCAGAGACACCAAGGAGACTACTCCTTCCTGCACAGCATCTATACAAATTATGATTAATGGAGTCTCCCCCCAGGAGGTCATTCCTTTGAACCTACACTCTAACCTTTTATGCATTACCTTCTATAAAAATTAAATAGTTAGGCGGCTGTATGAACTCTACATAGAGCTTGCAGACAAGAGACACCTTCGCAAACAATACCCCATATAATCCAATGGATCCAGGCTAACACAATAAGAACAGGACTCGGCATCACCCGTCATGTCCAAATAGCTCCCACCTTATATGCTTTTACTCACCCCAGACAGAAGCGAATCAAATATCCATCCAGAAACTTCCCTACCAAAACAGGTTCCCTGCCTCTCAAAAAACAACCTACCATCCTTAGGTTTGCACCTTTAAATATACATTATACTATCTTACCGCCTGCGCAATCTAACAAGTATTGCTTCAAGAGTCACACAAACTAAATGCACTAAATTTCAACCGTATAAGAAGAAAACCCTCACAATCACAGTCACGATTATACATCCCCTGCCTTGGGCTCCCACCAATCTCACAATAAAATATTCAGAAATTAGATAAAGAAACGTATAAAATATTGCGCTCATCGATAATATAATTAGACTTCCTTCTGTTCCAACATCCTTGTCTTATCATTTTTAACTAAAACAAAAAATCAAAAATCTAATCTTTTTAAAGCCCATTTCCTTAACCCATATAGGGTGGCTGTCAAATTGAACAGTAAGTCACTCCAAGTTTGATTACCCCCTTGCATCAAATATGATACGAGCAACCCCCCTTGCACGCTACAAGAAAAAAAAATTTACACTTACATATACTATTCTAAACATTCAACACACCTGCCACCCCCATCTTCCCCAAACTCTAGATATACTCACCATTAGTAAAGCATCAACTCGATTAACTTTAAGAAACTCGCAATTTCAGTAATACCCTGATAACTATATCAAAGCACGTCGACTCCTGAAAATCCCACTGACAGAACAAAACCTTGCGACTGTCAAACCAGCTTAATGCCTGTCTTGTCTCTGGACTGCATCATCCCTCTCCATCAAGCCAACTCATAGAAAATTAAAAATTAGTAAAGGCACCACTCCCCCTCTTGTCCAAAGATAGATGCCTTTCACATACTAACGACGATACAAAATATCTCTTGCTATACTGGCCCTTTACTAAATAGACATCAGATCACCCAACCTTTCTATATATGATCATTTTAACTGACCTTTGGGCCTATCCTGTCTGTCGGGTGGCACAATCTATCTTGAACGGGTGTCCCGTTTTTAGGACACCATATGGCTCAGGACAATTAGGCAATATAGAGACAGTGAAAAGCCACCATGGCCTACTCGAGACTCGCCCAGCCCAGGTCATATCCCACCCCACCCCAAACGATGCTCATGCAAATCCACAAGCAGCAGCCCTAGGGCTTGTCCCAATATTGTCTGTAACCTACCAAATCACCCAATGTTGGCTTAGTTTCCAAAACTAATCGACGTACTTGTATAAATATGATAACTCCAATACATCCAGTCCACATGCTAATTAATAACTGAAGTTATGGTCACACATGCCATCTAACAATAACTGCTTTAACTAAAAACCCGCCCAATTGTGCCTTCGTCAATATATATATAATTATAACCTTCCTCCATCCATAAACGAATCTAACCGTGTTCTTAAATGTTGCAATCGACGTCACACTTCAAACAACCTCCTCTGGCAGGACTATTTCCAAAAATTCTAACAACCACACCGCCTATTACTGAATGCATGCTTGCTTATATCAAGATGGGATGCTTTCTTCTTAATTTTCTTTATTGCCCCCGGTCAACTCCTTGTCCATGTCTTCCTTACTACTGAACAAATTTATTGTCTCTATGCTGTTATCAACAGATGTAAATATTTTGGCTAGACTGTGTATCATGTCCCTCTGAGATATCGCTCTCTAACATAGAAAACATTCCTAATCCTTCAGCCTCTCCTCATAGCTCTTACCCTCGAAACCCAGAAATCATCCTTGTTCGTTGCTCTACTCTCTCTAGCATAATTAAGTCTTTCTTTAAATAAAGGGGCCCAAACTTGATAGGAGAGGGGAGCAGGAGGCTACAAAGTAAAGTATAAATATATGATACGTATAATATAATATATACATATATATATATATATATTATATAATATACGATATACAATATACAATAATATGTATATATTATATAATATACTATAACCATATTTATAATATATAATATATATATAGTATTAATATATATAATATTTATATATTAATTAATTTTCAAAGATGGCAAAACAAAAATTTATTGTAAAATATCAGGGTTGGGTTTCAAGTACAAGACTTGTACTCATGTACTTGTACTTAAGTACATTTTTTGAAAAATCAGTACTCTGTACTGTGTACTGCAGTTTCTAAAAAAACCCACAGTGACTTGTACTTGTACTTGAGCCTTGTGTACTTGGTACTTGTGCTTGATACTTTCAAGTACTTTTGCATTTTTTAAACTGCCAATATTTTTTCTTTTTATCAATTACCTACGATTTGATGATTTTTATAAATGTTATTGCTAAATAAATTCATCCATTTAAATGAAATGTAAAGGTATTCAATTCTACAATAATACTTATATAACTTATACTAATATATATATAATATATATATATAATTATATAATCTATATATATATAAATTATTATATACAGGGTGTCATGTTTTTAACATATATATATTAGTGATGGGACGATTAATCGTCATCGTTATCGTCGTCCCCAAAAAAATCGGCATATTTTTTACATCGTCATCGTCATCGTCATCGGCAAAATTTGCCGATTATTTTGCCGATTAATTTAATAAATATTAAGAATTTTAGACTCTACATAATATTACAAACTAATAATATTTACAAAAGTATTAAGTAACAATAGGAAAAAAAATAATGAGGGTAATCACAGTACTTATTGATAATAATAATAATAATAATAATCATAATCAAATAATAATAATTTTATGACATGATAGTTTATATATATATAATATATAGCTATACTAAAAGTTATATATATATATATTATACATATATGATATATAATTAGTTAATAATATATAAATATAATATAGAGAGATAATATATAGTATATATATAATTTTCTATATTGCCTTTTTTAGCTTATATTCATGTATGAACAGAAAAGTGTCTTAATGTTCGCCTTTTGCTGGTATGGCTTTCAGTAATCCCTACATTCTCCCTCCAGGACCAACATATCATTATACACATACTTATGATTCACCCCTCTTCTACGACAAACATCTTAACAGACACCCCCTATCCCTTATATCCATACGTGTAGGGAGAAAATAAAATTGCACACATGCGGACTGTCCTTGCGCGGTCGTAGAAGGCGTGACTAGAGGACCTCCGTGGATGGTGTTTAGGTTGGGCTGAGCCGTGCCTACTGAACCCACTTTATTCTTTTGCCAGGAATGCTTAATCCATTGCCCTCGGAGAAGATCCTATCGGATCGCTACAGTCTAAGGCGCACCTTTCTATCTTCGTGCGAAAATGTATATGAAATGTCAGAGGATAAATGTTGAAGAAGATGAGGAGGAGATTGTGATGGATGTATTAAAAGGCCAAATTGATTTGCTCTCTGTGACTTGAAACAAAGAGGAAAAGGAACGGTGAAAATGACCGTGGTAGGTTGTGGTGTGAAGATGGTGTTGTGTTTTGGCTGATGGAAAGGAATAGAGAGGGGAATAGTAAAGGATTGCAAGTCTATGAGTTGAGTTGTGGTAGAGAGCTATTAGGGTAGATTTTGTGTGTGAGTACTAGAATGGTTGTTGCGTTAATATTAGAAGTTGATTAAAAGAATGCAAATTTACCTGTCTGCGGTTGCCGACATATGATGCCCATCTGAGGCGAGTAAATGTTGAAAAAGAGTGAGCGATTCTTCTGGGATAATCTGATAAACTGTTCTTGGGAGTGGGCATGAGCACATCCGAGAATACGGACGATTCGATTCATTTGCTACATATGCTGCCGCATTCAAAGGGTGAAATTTGTTTGTTTTGTACAGTTGTTCATAAACCCACTCACGGGCAGAGCCACCTATTATTACTCTCAAAAATGCATTCCCTCTAGCGCAAATACGCATATTGAGCACAGACGCAGGCTTTAAGTGACGCGGAATTATTAATTCCGGGAGTTAGGGGAGAGACAGAAAGATGGGGTGAAGAGAGAGTCGCAGCGATAAAGCGAAGAGGGTGGGGACGAAAAAGGAGAGCACCACGAGCCAAACTGCCTGGAAACTTTACCAATGTCAACACAACCAATACTCGTACGAAGATTACAGCACCTATTGTGCTGTTACGTAAGGCTTCGTAAAGTATGGTGGGAAGCGAGTGATAGAGTTCCTTTCGAGCACTTGCCGCTGCGGTACACCTATAGGATAGAGAAAAGCACCAACATCGCGTCACCAAAGATAAGAGGGTCAAGTGAACTGGAAAGGGCAGAACAGCAGTAAGCCTTTTTGCCGTTGACTCGACCCTGGTGGCCTGAGAAGCCGGGTGAAACCAGAGCCCCCCCCAGATATGAGAGCAGTACTCCATACATGGGCTGGGATGAGACCTTTGTATAGCGGAAAAACTGAGAAAAGGGCAGCCAAATTGCTCAGCAGTCTAAACAGAACTTGCAGTTCTTTTGAGGCCGCCCTAGCAACCATTTGTGATTTTTCGCTTCCAAACATTTTTTTTGTTCATTTTAAAGGCCAAGGATGTTTATATTTTGTCAACAGGAGAGACGACAGAACACGTCGGAAAAGAGCACAGGAAAGTTAGAAGGATCTTGGAGAAGGAGCATTTGATCTAGCAAGTTGGGGTTTATAAAGAAAATTGAATTTTCACAAAGGTGTATTTCTCCATACAGCGACGAGAATAAACATCGTCTTAAGATTATTAAAGACAGAGAGGGCAAGTTCCAGAAGTCAAAAGTGAGGGGCAGTTATAATTTATACGAGTAGTTAAAGAGAGAAGGTCGAGTCCATCGGAATTACGAGTGATAGAGCTTAGAGGGCAGGTGAGGAGATCGTTAATAATGAAAGGTAGGGAATAATAGTAGGAATAAGACGAACCCTGATCACGGGGAAAACACCCACTATTGACAGAAAAGAAGAAGGAAGTAGGCGCCCCATCAACAACAGTCGGATATTAGCGATTTGAAAAAAAGCCTAGATATGAAGTAAGCAAAGTGAGAAAGGAGGAAACCGCAAAGAGAGGGAGCTTCGGGAGAGCAGGTTGACGTTCCCATACTTCCGGTCTCAACTGCTTGGATATGTCCAAGCGCCACACCCACCAAGTCTCCCCGTAGTTGCCTAAGATGACGCGAAAAACCATAAAATCGGTTTGATAGGAAATGTATATCGCCAGGTAGACTTTCGTGGGGCAATCCAGCGACAGCCGTACTGGCAGATCGGCAGTGGAGTTCCATATGAAATCTAACCAGAAGTGCAGTGAGAAGGGTTTCAAAGATCTCTAGATAGAATACAAGTGAGAAGCTACAGGGCGATAGTTTAGAATTGATCCAGAGCGGCTTTCCTCTTGTTCCGGAAGGTAGGTTGGGGCATATGTGAGAGCTTCCAAACACTGAGGGAGGGAAACGCAGTATTGAGACATAGAAGAGAATATAGTTGAGTTTGTAGCCAAATGAATAACCCTTTTCTAGTTGTAGAAATTAGCAACACAATGTTCATAGCGAGTTAGATGAGCCAAATGCAGAATTACAGAAGTTGCCTGAGATGAAGAAAGATTTGCAGTAGGAGAACCAAGGAGTTTTGCTCACTTGCCTTGGAAAAAAGAGGGGTTTCTTCGTGTAAATTCGAGACGCTGTAAAGGTGAATAAAAATTAAGCGCAGAGGATATCAGATCAGGAAAATCAGTTTTCAACACTCGATAGGGCCACTGTTGTCTCTACCTAATGGCCAGAGAATAAGCAACGATCGATGTCGATACCATGGAGTTATGACGGAAAAGCAAGATTTTAGTCTTTTAGAAGGAATGAATGAGGAAAAAAACATAATTTGATCTGAAGAAGGAATGAACCTGGCTCATCCCTACAACGATTACAGCTCCCTCGCCGCTATCATGTTTAAATCTTACTGCACACCTCCATCCATCTACTAACCCTTCACATTGATTGCAGGTAAGTTACCCCAATCATTTGACTCTCACACTGACAAATACCCCTCCCAAACTACACTTACATTTAAGACACCTGTCTAATATTTGTATACATGTTATGGAGGAACAGCCCACCTTTGACCAAAGAAATCGTTACGGACCACAAAACAATGTCTCCTCATTCCATTAATAAATACTTTTTCATTTCATGATTAACTCATTATTATTATTATTATTCATTATTGATTATATAAGAAATTTTCTTACTTCATCATTATTATTATATCTAGACCAGAGTTATTATTACTCATGAATAGAACTATAATTTCTTTTGAACCCGTTTTCATTTTAATCATACTTTATTTACTTTAAATATATAACCAGCGCGTATTATTCATTTTTTCATATTATCTATCTTACAGCTTAGATTCTTACTTGATTTTATTCTACTATCTATTATTTTAATTCCGAAACTCCTGGCAAGTTATTTACATAGTCTATCACTGACCTATAAAATTTATGAAAATCTTTCAATTCCTAAACCAATTAATACTACTTAGGCTAATCCATTTATATGAATTAAACGTGCAATACGCAAAAATGCACACCAACTGGCAGCTATCTAAGATCGCTGCACCCAACCATTCACGCCCCTTAGAACCGTTCCAAAACACTCACGTCGATCGACACCCTCCGATATAACTCTCTCTCGCGTGAGCTCAGGTTTTGAATCCCCTCTATACCCTCCTCGTCGTCTACCAGCCTAACACAATAATATCTATTAATATATTATTATATACTACTTTTATCCAATACTACATATATATATATAGATATATATATATATATATAGTATACTATATATATATATATATATATAATATATTATATTACTATATATATATATAATATATATATATATAGAGAGAGAGAGAGAGATAAGATGAGACTCAATTTTAAAAATAGTTTTTTTTCAATTAATCGTTTCATCCGTCATCGGCATCGTCATCGGCAAAATTTGCTTTAATTAATCGTCATCGGCAAATAATTTCTTAATGTCCCATCACTAATATAGATATATATATATATATATATATATATATATATATATATATATAATTATAGGTATGATTGATCAAGGAGGAAAATGTTATAATATAAATTCGATATATAGAATAATAATTTATATTATATATATTTATATATATATATATATATATAATATTTAGGGTAATATATATTTATTATATATATGAAATATATTTTCTTTCATAAGAAAAAAAAAAGCATGAGAGATCAAAAAACTCACTCTTTTTTTTCCCAAGACTAGTTGGTTTCTGGATTATGTGTATTAGGTGTATTCTTACTAATAACATAACATGTACCAGAACAGAAAAGATAGTATTAGAAGAATATGACACAAGTCGGAAATAAGAAGTCCCAGCCTGTACCGTCTCTTTGTGATATACTCTATTAGTGGTGAACTCGCCGCCACAGAATAGATGCCACCCTTAGTAGGATTCACTGTGGGACCGCGACGGATACCTCACTATGGCATCTCGCCAATGTGGTGGTTCTATCCCTTGCGAGTGTGACCGGCCACAATCCCATTACCACCCTCACAAGATACGCCTGCTCATTACTCCTTATTATCTGACTTTTTTCCTGTTCCCCTAGCCAAAACTTCAATTTCTTATTCGCCTCCAGTATCCTAGTTCTTTTGCGGTGACTCAACGCATTTATTTCTTTCGGTCTTCCCCAGCCACGTTGTCAAATTACCCAATCCCGAGCTCATCGCACTATGACGAGTCAACTTCTAAGCCTGATACTGACTTTCAGCCATGTCTTTCCAACATGGGGACTACAAGTGATCCAGTCCTAAATTATACTTTCATTTATGGTCGCTCATTTTATTCCCTGTTTTTTTATGGGAGCGCATTCTACAACTCTTGTATAATACGTTTCATCCTCATTTTATCAATTCTTCTGCACATCCCTAATCACGCCCCGATCTAAGATGTACCTGATCTGAACACATGTACTTGTACGATCGTTATACCTCTAGGTCTCAGACCATATGTCTTTACTTATATACGAGTTAACAGCAGGGGTTAACAACTTACCATCGACGCAACGACCCACTAGCGCACTCAGGGACTTAGGTCTCTTATACATCCACCAAGATTGAATTTGTCACAGCCTCCTTCCTGCAATTCAAAACTTACCTACTTACTACACTCGGCATTATCCGTTCCTCTTTTCGTCCAACACTGTACTATATATAACTCTAGTAATATTTAATAATCAGGTCACTTGTCTTCGTTAGCTGACTCACCATCTAGTGGCGATTAACTTCACACCGGGAGGTGACTTCCTCACTCGGTGAACTCAGCTAACCTGTACTCTTATCTACGTCTGTTACTTGTCAAAACCACTCTCTTTACACACCCTCCCAAATTCAAACCTTTCTACCAATCCTCTCGAAACTCTCTTTCAGCTCACCTCACAGATGACCAGTATATTATATGTAAATTTATATTTATATATATAGTATACATTGCATATAGTATATAGTATATAATACATATATACTATATATATTATATAGAGGGCGAAGATGGTGATTCATTGGCATTTGAAGTGAGGGTATAACACAACCTTTATGGGACGGTATAGTCCGAGGATGTGATGAGAGGCAATATTAGTACCTTTATAGAAGGGTAAGGGCTACACTAGACTGTAAGTATTTTAGAGTTGGTCAAAAGTTTATTGAGGTGTTGTAAGGAAGATATAAGTTGGTATTTTGGTCGATAAGAGTGCGTGTCAAATGCAGTGTCAAAGAACTTAAATTTGGGGGAAGAACTTAAGGCTGTGTTAGAAAGTGGTAGACGGGAATTTGTGGATCAAATCTGATTACATTGAAACAGAATGATTGGTTACATAGCGGGAGGAGAAGAAATATGAAAGTTGTCATTAAATTATTGTGATTGCAAACAGGCGTCCAATAATAAGGATTAATAGGGAATCGTTTATGAGCAGAGTGATAGTGAGGTATGGTTTTTAGGTGG
>JABUQX010100382.1:12500-15000 GCA_015478945.1 Trachelipus rathkii
CTCATAAATTGCCTCTAGATTTGGATTTCAAATTTGCCTTTTAAATTTCAGTCGTCCATAAACTGTAAAAGAGGTTAAAGCCACAGCAAATACTTTGATGTTGAGATGTCCTCCTTCACTAGCATTAGCGAAACACAAGTAGTTATTGCAGCAATTATCAAGTAACTGCAACCTTAAGGTTCGATCAGTTATCATTGTGGACGCCTAGGTTTGTTTCCAAGTTCTCCAGATCTTGTAAGTATTTTGTGAGCTTCATTTAATATCAAGGTATATCTTTACAAGTCCATTCAAACATCAAGTTTGAATTAGGAATGAGTCTTTTGTGACAAGTTCCAGAACGCATTCGATTGTGTTTCATTTCGTCTAATTTCCATTAGTCGTGCTAATGAGGACCGGGTTCGATTCCCGGAATGAGAACCAGGAAGTCACTCGCCTCTAAATATCCCCGATGAGAGGTAAAAAATCTTTCAACACCAAGGATGCTTCATTCTTCGATCATTCGATCAGCAAGGATCATTCTTTAAATATTAGTGAGTAGTTCTCCGTTTTCTTTGCTCTGAGTTATCTAATTCACAATCAATTATCTCTTATCATTCTTTTCGATACAATACGCAAAGAGGCGAACTCTGGGTCACTTTCCTATGAATGTCTCTCTGTCCATCACCACCTTAAAGGTTGCAAAGCATAGGAAGTGCACATCCGTTCAAGAGATGATAACTAACTTTTATTATATAAAATCTGCTTCCTATACTTAGATTTATTATTGATATAATTATTATTAATTGTACGGAATTACCTATTTTGGGCAGTGATTGTAATTAAAAAAAATTTTTTATTGCAACTTTGGCAGTATCCTAATTCAAATTCATATTGCGTTAAAAGTAAAATTTCAATAAATTGAAAGATTTTTTTTTGCTGCTTTCGATCTTAATATTTTTATATAATATATATATATATCTATAATATCAAATACATATTGAGTTATAAAATAAAATTTCAATAATATATATATATATATATATATATATATATATATATATATATAATATATATATATATATATATATATACTATATATATTTTATATAAATAATTATATATATAATAATATATATAATTTATATATATATAATTATATATATATATTATTATATATAAATATATATATATTATATATATAATATATATATATATATATATATTATATATATACATATATATAGTATATATATATATATATATATATATATATATATATATATATATATATATATATATATATATATATATATATTATATATAATATATATATAAATACTATATACATAAATATATATATAGTATATAATAATATATATATTATATATATAATATATATATATTATATATAATATATATAATATATTATAATATATATATATAATATAATTATATAATATAATTACAGTATATTATATATATATATATATTATATATATATATATATATATATATATATATATATATAATATATATATATATATATATATATATATATATTATATATATATATAAATATATATATATATATATATATAATATATATATATATATTTATATATATATATATATATATATATATATATATATTATATGTAATATATATATATATATATATATATATATATATATATATATATATTATATAATATATATATATATATATATATATATATATATATATATATATATATATATATTTATATAATATTAATTGTGGATAATTACCATATTTTTGTGTCCCATTCTATAATAGATGTGGGCTCGGTCCGTAAAAGATGAAAAACAGTTTTCGAATCGCCTCTGTGGATCCAGTCCAACTGTGTTCACATTTCTTTTACACCACACATAAGTGCTGTCGCACAGCTGAAGAAATCACCACAATTTGAGCATCTAGCGTATATGTCTGAAAAGCAATAATTATGATATAAATATATATATATAATATATATATATATATATATATAATATATATATATATTATAATATATATATATATATATATATATATAATATATATATAATATATATATATATAATATTTTATATAAATATATATAATAGGTATATTTCTTAATATATATATTATATATATATATATATATATATATATATATATATATATATATATATATATATATATATATATATAATATATTATATATATATATAAATTATACATATAATATATATGTATATATATATAATATATATATATATAATTATATATATATCTATATTATATATTATATATACATATATATATATTATATATATATATATATATATATATATATATATATATATGTATGTGTGTGTATGTGTGTGTTTGCAACAAAGAAAGACATTTTTATTATTTTCATATATAAGAAATTAGCAAATAGCTAGATTAAGCTGATTAGTCTGAAAAACAGAAAGTTTTTGGATTTTAGATTTATTAAAGTTTAAGGAAAAACAAATG
>JABUQX010100382.1:22500-32701 GCA_015478945.1 Trachelipus rathkii
ATAGTGTTTTGAAGGATTGTGCTTCTGAGATGGCGCATATCCTCGTTAAACTCTACTCTCTATATCTTAATACTAATACTTTTCCTCAGTGCTGGAAGCGCACATATTCAGCAGATCCCGAAAAAGGGTAACAGCTCTAATCCTTCTAACTATCGTCCTATAGCTTTTATTTGAATTCTGTCTAATTTCTTTAAAATATTCCTTAGTTCTCATTTCTTGCATCATCTGGAATTTCATTTCCTTCTTTCAGTTCATCAATATAGCTTTCGACGCTCGAGGTTAATGGGTGACATACTTTAATATCTCACTGATCTAAGGTCTTCTGTCCTCAGGGACTATTGGGAGTCTTGTGTGGTGGCGCTCGACATACAGAAGGCTTTTGAACTGGAATATGAGGCGTCGCTACTCTCTCAGTTCCTTTCCTTTGGGCTTCCTCCCTCTCTTTGCTTACTCATGCCTAGCTTTCTTTCAGATCTCTCTATTTTGGCTTGCGTTGATGGAGCAACATCTTCCTCTTTTGCTGTTAATGGTGGTGTTCCTCAAAGTTCTGTCTTATCCCCAACTCATTCATACTTTTCATAAACTTTAGGACCAACTTTCGCAGATTTCTACATGTCATCGGTAGAAAACAAAATTTTTAATGAAAACCCCATTCAATTCCTTTCTTTTAGCATTCGATTCGTAGACCCGACACCTTTGTAATATTTAAGCGATCGCAGAACCATATTGAAGAGTTCAAATCAAAATAGACAGATCTTCAGTGGTTTAAAATTTATTTTTGCAAACACGAACAAAAATAACTACATGATTAATTTCTAGATGTTAATATTAACGATTAAAGACGGATGGAAAATTGATAGAACAGCGTCTACGTTAATCTACAGATAAAGGAAGCATACCTTTTGAATTTCGACTCTGTCATCTTCTCTAAATTAGCAGAAATTGAGCTACCATAAGACTTTAGTTCCAGCCTGAGCATCTCTAAGATATCGTCTGATTGGACCCTTTTTGATATAGAATAAAAGAATAACGCAGAATTAAAAACAATAATTTCCCTAGTATATTATAGAGAACTATAAAGAAAACTTTATAATAATTTTCCTTACCCATAGCCATGAATGAATAAAGAGAAAATAAGTAAGCCGTATGTATACTTATAAAACTGAAATACAGTCAGAAAAAAGATGGAAAGAGAAACAAGTTAAATTACAATTTTTAAAAGAGCATATTGAAAGCAATACGACGGGAAGCAAGCTTATCATAATTAAGATCGTAGTATAAGCCATTGAAACTGAGCAGCTTGTGCTTCTCTACTCGTGAAGCACTTTCGGATGGTGGGAGTAGTAACGTTGTGTCCGATTTCAATGTTCTGAAAGTGGATACATCAACGAATACCCTCAATTATGAGAATGTCGCAACATAAGTATAACCCGAGCAAAATATTTCAACATTTTAAAGAACACCACAAAAATCCGGATAACGCATAAAAGAGGGCTTCCCCATCATAACAGAAAATGATTTTTAGTGAATTGGCGACTAGGGAATCGTTTTGCTCTTAAGGAAAATAAACCAAGTGATAAACATAAATCTAACGAAAATGTCCACTTTTGTTGAAGCATCTTTAAATGACAGAAGTCAATGTAAGTTAACTTTGAAAACTTTTTAAAATTTATTATTTTCCTTTATTTATTTGTGTGATTAGTTTATAAGAAATTTATTAAATCAAGAATTACTAAATATTAAAAAATAAAATTTAATTCCTTGAAAATGTCCGAAGTGTACGGACGAAAGCTTGGTACTAACTTAAATCAATTGTTTTAATTTTAGTCAAGAATAATTTTAAAGAAAATTTCTTCTGTTGAAAGAAATACTTTCAGGAGGCTTGAAAAAGCATCAAAATCACACATTAAAATAATAATAATAATAAAAATAATAATATTAATAATAATAATAATAATAATAATAATAATAATAATAATAATAATAATAATAATAATAATAATAATAATAATAATAATAATAATAATAATAATAATAATAATAATAATAACATATACTGTATTAGGCTTGGCCCAGGCCTTCAGGATTCGTCTTTTAGACACTCTCTCTGTTCCAGTTATATTTTTGTACAAATAAGCTTTCTCTTACATACCATTGCTAGTGCCAACTGCTCAATTGCTTGTCCAAACTCTCCTAACTGGCTCCAGAAATTATTCATTAAACTCTTTGAAGAACATTTCCGATGCAACAGTGACGTGAGTTGATAAAGAATATTAAGGGAAAAAAAAGAACCAAATTATATACTTTGGTACAATCTCTAACACGAGAATAAAATAATAATAATTCTCAATTCTCAAAATTTTATTCAGGTATAGAACAATTGCATTTAAGTCTTTACAATATATAAAGTAGGTCATACACTACTATATACATTTATTTAAATAATAAAACTGTCCACTGCCCCTGAAAGGGGGATAACTGGGGAAACACAGATGTTTCCATCCAGCCCCAATAATTAATACAGACATGAAATATTTATACTTATAATATTGATAATAATTAATAACAACTAATAAAAATAATAATAATTTTAATAGTAATAACGTAATCAAATTATTTTTATCAAAAACTGAAGCAAGAAATACTATTCATGTAATGACGAGTGAGTTACTAATCATTATATAAAAATAATAATAATCTAATAATAATAATAATAATAATAATAATAAAATAATAATAATAATAATAAAATAATTGTAAATTGTATATATTATAATCGTAATATAATATTCATTATACTCATAAAAATAAATAATAATTATAATATTATTTAGAGTTGAAGAAATAATAATAATAAAAAATTAATAAAAATAATAATAATAATAATAATAATAATAATAATAATAATAATAATAATAATAATAATAATAATAATAATAATAATAATAATAATAATAATAATATTAATAATAATAATAATATACATAATAATAAGAAAAATAATAAATAAATATTATATAATAATAATAATAATAATAATTATATAATAAATGATAATACCCATATGTGTTTATTACCACCATTTATCTAAGAGAATATTCATATACAGTATTATGAGTTATTCTTACGTTTTATCATTATTATTCATTATTAATTATTATTACAAAAATTAGTATTATGTATTATTTTATTTTATTATGGTTTTATGATTTTAATTATATATTTTCATTATTAATAATTGTTTATATTTATTATTATAATCATTATTGTTATATTTATTACTATAATTATTTTATTATTATTATTATTTTATTTTCTGTTATAATTATTATATTATCTATTTTTTTGAAGACTTTTCCAAATTCCTAAAACTTTCTTAACATTTTCATTAATTTTCTTTAAGACCATTCTTGAATGAAACAAAATAATTGCCTTCTGAAATGATCCAAGGCTTCGTCCGCTCACGTTGGATATTTTCAAGGATATGACTTAATTTTAAGAACGAAGCCAAAAATAAACTTAAAATATTACAATTATTACAAATATAATAAGTAAGATTAAAACTAAAATTTAAAATATACGAAAAATAAATGTGAAGTTGATAATTTAGATTGTGTCTTTTTTCCTTTCTTTCTTCTAAGTAAAAATGTATTAAAAACTATATAACAACATAAAACATATGAAAACACAAGTAAAATTGAAATTTCAAATGAGCAAGAATTGAAATCTAAATTAAAACACTTTGGCTCATACCTGCCCTCAGATAACACCGTTGATCCTCTATCTAATGATCTTAAAGAAGCGATAAAATCACTTAAATCCAACAACGATATTATTATAAAGAGACCCGATAAAGGTGGAGGAGTTGTAGTTATGAATAAAACAGATTATGAAAAGAAACTCAATGACATAATAAATGACAAAACAAAATTTCAAAACTGTTTCAAAACTCAGACTGATGATGTAAAAAAGAGTTTAAATATTCTTGCCCAAAAAATACAACACCCATCAATTAAAAACAAAATAAAAAGAATTGGAGCTTACAACAATGGATTCTTATACGGACTTCCTAAAGTTCACAAAAATCAAGAAAATCCACCCCTTAGACCGATAATCAGCATAACCGGAACCGTTACCCATGATATTGCCCAATTATTAAACAATATGATCAGACCTTACCTGAATGAAAACTACATTGTGAAATCTACGGAGGAATTTATACAAAAAGTCAACAATCAAAAAATTCTTGAAACTGACCACTTAGTCTCCCTTGATGTCGAAAGCCTTTTTACAAATGTTCCAGTATATGAAACGATCGATATCATTCTAAAAATGTATATCATAATGAAAATATTCCGCCTCCAAACCTAGATAAAGAAATTTTGAGAACACCACTCATAACTTGCACCACAAAAACGCCTTTTGAATTTAAAAACAAACTTTGGATTCAAAAAAATGGAGTCTCAATGGGATCTCCCCTTGGACCAACATTCGCGGACTTCTATATGTCTGAAATAGAAAACAAAATTCTCAAAGAAAATAATATCTTTAACCCCTTCTTTTACGTGAGATACGTTGATGACACGTGTGTCATTTTTAAAGATCATAACAGCGTTCAAAATTTTATTAACAAACTTGAGACCTATAGCAAATTAAATTTTACATATGAGGAATGCTTAAACAATAAATTTAATTTTTTAGACGTGAAAATGAAAATAACCAACGATGGTACAATTGAAAGAGATATTTACGTTAAAAATACCGATAAAGGAATTTATATGAATTTCGACTCATACACACCTCTCGCCTATAAGATATCTGTAATAAAAACACTTGTACACAGAGCCCACAAAATAACATCTAATTGGAAGCTCTTTGATAAAGAAATTAAAAGAATAACTAAGCTACTAATTAACAATGGTTTTCCTCAATATTTAGTGGAAAGGGCGATGAAGGGCACATTGAATGTATTGGCCGATCCTGAAGACAAAGATGATGGAGACCTCATCTTCTGTTACAGGAGCGAAGTGGTTGGTTCAATGAGTGGGGAGGAGTCGGGATTGAGGGTCATTTTGGGGAAACATATCAAAGGGAAGAATGGTGAACCAATCACTATTGGAAGTTGTTATCGGCCAACAAGGTTGTCTTCTTGCTTTAGTGCTCGTGATGTACCATCTGCTGGCGAGTGTACCAGCGTCGTGTGCCAGTTCCATTGCGGTGAGAGTGGATGTGGCGCCACTTACATTGGTTGTACGACGAGTGCCCTTCGGCAGCGTATGTTGCAGCACATGTGCAAACCAAGTGAGATGCACCACCATGTGCGGGAGGAACATGGAAAATTGCACAATGGCGAAATGGTGAATTGCTTCAAAATTTTGATTGAAAGGAGGGAGTTTTCGGATCTTGGGCTGGCGGAGTCCCTTCTTATAAGAAAGCATAGACCGGACATCAATATAAAATATAACGAAATGTCCATTACCTAAATATTTTTAGCATAGAAATGAAGAAAGGACAAAGACACAATCTAAATTATCACTTCACATTTATTTTTCGCTATATTTTTAAGATTTGAAGTGTTTATCTAAAACTATTGTATTTGTACTAATTGTAATATTTTAAGTTTAATTTTTGCTTCTTTCATAAAATAAAGTCATATCCTTGAAAATGTCCACCGTAGCGGACGAAAGCTTGGATCATTTCAGAAGGCAATTATTTTGTTTTATTCAAGAATTGGTCCTAAAGAAAGTTAATGAAAATGTTTAGGAAGGCTTTTAGAAGCTTCGAAAAATTCTTGCAAAATTATATTAAGACAAATGCTGATTTATTTTTTCTAATTATTATTATTATTATTATTATTATTATTATTATTATTATGAATTCAATGACCATTATTTTTTATTATTAACTTCTCATTATTATTATTATTATTATTTATTATTATGTATTTATTATATTATTATTATATTATTATTATTGTTATATTTATTATTATTATTATTATTATTATTATTATTATATTATTATTATTAGTTATTTATTATTATTAATTATTAAATTATCATTAATTGCTATTATTATTATTATTATTATTAATTATTATTATTATTATTATATAATTATTTTATTATCATTATTGTTATTATTTTATTATTATTATTATTGATATTATCTATTATTATTATGTATTATTATTATTATTATTATTATTATTAATATTTATTAATTTATTATGTATTATTATTTATTATTATTAATATTATTATTATTATTATTATATTATTAGTTTTTATATTTATTATTTATTGATAATAATAAAAATTATTATTATGTATTATCTACACTACTACTATACTACCTACTACTCACTACTTACTAATATAATAAATAATAATAATAATAATAATCAATAAATAATAATAATAATAATAATTAAAATAATACTTAATAATAAATAATTAATAATGAATATAATGTAATAATGAATAACAATATATAATTATATTATTGATTATTATTAATTATTATTATTATATTATTATTATATTATTATTATTAATTATTTATTATTTTATAGTTATTATTAATGATTATTATTATTATTATATTATTATTATTATTATTATTATTATTATTATTATTATTATTATTATTATTTTATTATTATTATTATTTTTATTATTATTATTATTATTATTATTATTATTTTATATTATTATTATTATTATTAATATTATTATTATTATTTTATTTTATTATTATTATTATATCTTATTTATTATTTATTATTATTTTATTATATATAATATTATTATTATTATTATTAATTATATTATTATTATTACTTAATTATTATTATATTATTATTATTATTATAATTGATTATTTTCATTATTAATTATTATTATTATTATTATTATTATATTATGTATTATTATATATTATTATTATTATTATTATTATGATTATTATTATTATTATTATTCATTGATTGTAATGATTAATAATATCAATAATAATAATATAATAATAATTATAAAAATAATAAAAATAATATGAATAATAATAATATAATATAATAATAATATAAAATAAATAATAATAAATTCAATAATATAATAATATTCATAATAATAATATAAAATAATCAATAATAATAATAATAATTAATAATAATCATAATAATAATAATAATATAATATAATAAATTAATAATAATATAATAATAATAATAAATCAATAATAATAGAATAATAACTAATAATAATACATATAATACCAAATACAAATCATCACATCCAATCATAATAATAATAACTAATACTAACAATCACATATATAATAACAATATAACCAATCTCACACATACCTACAAGCATGACTTCACAAATATCGTCAAAAAGAATAAAAAAAGACAACAACAGAAAATCAAAATCCATTACAAGCTTCTCCAGTAGAAAAAATCATATCACACTCCTCAGAAAGGGTGTCCATCCCCCAAGTCCGACACAGCTCTAAAGTAAAGGGGCTTACAGCCATCGCTGGAGGTTCAAAAGGTAAGAGTGTCGGACTTTCTCTCAAGAAGTTCGCATTCGGTCGGATTCTCTTTCCTTTGAAGGCTAAGAAGAAAACCATTCCTGTCGAGATCATTTCTTCAGGGCTTAAGAGCTTTGTTGAAGCTTGTTAATTCGATTGGCTCACATATTCAAAACTCCGAACTCGAGGCATTCTTCCATGGAAAAGTAGAAATGGAATAAATATTTGGTGGAATGGCTAAATTTTTTATTGAATATGTGATTGGTTTGTCTCGATTGCGTCGAAAGGAAAGAGAAAAAACAATTGGTGTGAAAAATTCAATCATATAAAAGTGACTTCACAAATATGTCAAAAAAGCTCCAAAAAAGACACAACAGAAAATCTCTTCATCTAAGGCTGTCTCCAGCTAGAAAAATCATATTCTACTCTCCTGCAGAAAGGGCAGGGAGTCGCATAAAGTCCGAACAGCTCTAAGAGTAGGGGCTTACAGCCATCCGGGGGGCCGACAGGGGAGGACGAGTCGGACCCCCCTCCGCAGAGTCGCTTCGTCGGATTCTCTTTCCTTTGAAGGCTAAGAAGAAAACCATTCCCTGTCGAGATCATTTCTTCAGGACTTAAGAAGCTTTGTTGAACGTATCTTGTTGTAATTTTGCAATATTGCAATATTGCAACATATACACGTCTTACAACACCTGATCGTAAGTTCCAGAGCATCAGCTCGCATGGACGGTTTTCTTGCCATAGCCTTCAAAGGAAAGAGAATCCGACGAAGCGACTCTGAGAGGAAAAGTCTGCGACACTCTTACTTTTGAAGCGCTCCAGGATGGCTGTAAGCCCCTACTTTAGAGCTGTTCGGACTTATGGACACCCTTTCTGAGGAGTGGATATGATTTTTCTACTGTAGAAGCTTAGATGAGAGATTTTCTGTTGTGTCTTTTTTTGGAGCCTTTTTGATATATTTGTGAAGTCACTTTATATGTTGAATTTTACATTTTTTTTGGCTATAACATCGATTTATTATATTGTGGAATTATTAACAAAATAATAATAATAATAATAATAATAATAATACTGATGTAATAATAATATAATAAATAATAATAATAATAATAATAATATAATATATAATAATAATAATAAAATAATAATAAAATAATAATAATAATAATAATAATAATAATAATAATGATATAATAAATAATAAATAATGAATAATACTAAATATAAATTAACGGCGTTCTTTTAAGGTTTGTTTTCATGTTGCTCAGTAAGCTCATTTACTGGGCTAAACTTTAGTATCAAAATAAGAGACCAAAGATTTCTTATTAGAAGCTATCAAGAAATAATCATGTTTTTAAAATAATAGAGAATAAAACAAAAAATGTCTTTAGTATCCACAGTTAGATACATAGATGAAACTCAAAGAATGAAGGCCAAAGTCAAATAAAAGAGAAGAAATGGGCACAGGACTGTCGGTGGATGGTAAAAATAATCCAAAAGAAGTTTAAAAAAAAAATTCATAAAAAAAAAAAAATAAAAAAAAAAAAAAAAAAAAAAAGTCAAATGAGCAACTGCTCAAGTGGTCTGCTTTTAATGATCTCTTTTACAATGGGTCTCAGAAGCTTTAATTTCAGGCAAAAAATCTTTTGTTTGTAAAAATTTATAAACGCTTTTAATTGGCGTTTTTTTTTTTCCTTGAGAATATGGAAAAGGGGCATCAGATTTGATGGGGGAAGGAGGATATCTCGTTTCTATTCCCTTAAAACATCCTTTACACACCTCCCACAGTAGCTTCGATATCCCCACCTAATCTACCTCTGGATCCTCATTTTCAGGCAGACGAAATTATTCTAATCACTTTATTGAATTTTAAGCTGGAAAATTTTTGGCTTCTCGGATTTGGAACCATTAATCTCTTTGAAGGTGTTCGGCTCAAGAGCAAGAACTGTCTATTGAAATGATAAACAATACTTTTCATATTTTCATTCGACCCATTACAATACTATTAAATGGTAGACTTTCCGAACATAATCTATAATATATATATATTATATACTGCTGTTTTTATATATATATATATCTATAACCATTATATATATATATAATATATCATATATATTATATATATATATATACTAGTATATAAGTATATATATTATATATATGAATATATTATATTATATATAATATATATTATATATATATATAGTATATAATATATATATATATATATATTATATATATATATATAATATATTATATATATATATAATATATAATATATATATATATATATATATACGTATATATATATTATATTTTATATATATATATATATATAATATATATATATATAATAATAATATATATATATATATTCTATATATATATATATAATATAGTATATATATATATATAATATATATAGAGAGAGAGAGAAGAGAGAAGAAGAGAGAGAGAGAGAGAGAGAGAGAGAGAGAGAGAGAGAGAGAGAGGGAGAGAGAGAGAGAGAGAGAGGGCCCTGTTATGTTTTACGACTCCGTCAGTTTTGATTTTGTTTTTTATAAGCATATTTGCTAGTATTTGATACTAACAATGAATTTAAATGGTGACGGACATGATTCAATAAGTTCTAAAAATAATTTTAAATAATCTTTTATATTTATAA
>JABUQX010100383.1:0-5000 GCA_015478945.1 Trachelipus rathkii
ATTATGTTTTGATGTTTATAAAATGCTAGAGTAATTTGCTTATCGCTGGTTTCTTCGCACAGGCTAATAACTGTTTCGGTCCAGTTTAAGCTGAGCTTGGGTTAAAGTATTCTGTAAAAGCCACTCTTCAGTTTGATTACATATACAAAGTAAAATTCATCTGGACTCACGAAAATACGCTTGGTATTATAACAGGGTGATTGGGTACACTTTAAAAATTCAAATCCATCGGGGTTTCTTTTATATAAGAATGAACCGCTAACTTCCTGGGATCTTGATTTCCCACTGGATAATGTCTTGTATTGAGGTATACATGTTAAGGTGGCTCATGATATACACTTAGTGAAAATAGAACACTTTTATTACAAACCAGAGAACTTGTGCACCGCTTAAGAGCCAAAAACGAGTATGATTTTAAAATGAGTTTGGATCTAAAACACACATCCTCCAATATAATTTTCATCCAATCACAGATAAGGTTCAGGATATGAAAAAACATGTTTTTACATACGTAAAACCAAAAAAGCGATAAAATAATTCTCGACCAATCACATACGAGGTCATATAGAGATAAGGATTACTCCGGCCACTCACAAGAAAGGTAAACATTTCCTTCTTACCTGATTAAAGGATCTTTCCGATTCAGCATGTTTCAGTTTGAAATATATTTTATAAAATAATAATAACATTGATCTCGATTCTTTCTATACGGGGAATACCTTTTGACCTGGTATTAGGCTTAAAATCAGCCGGGATACAAAGGCTTAATACTAAATTTAAGACTAATTTTAGGCCTAACTAGTTATTGCAGCACATTTACAGAAAAAGGTCCAGTTGAAATCATATTTTTTTACCTGAAATTAGGTCTAATCGGCCCCGAATACAAAAAGGATATCCTAATTTTAGGCTGAAGTAGTTATTTCAACACATTTTACAGAGAGAGAGGTCAGTTTTGTATCTGTAAGGAGTGCGGTTGTTGTGTTTTCTCGTGATGGATGTCAATGTACATAGATAATAATAATAATAATAATAAAGAAAATGCGAATATTATTTAAAAAACTTTGAATATTTTTAGTTAACCATGGGGGGGGAGGGGGGGGGGCGGGGGAATATATAATGTAAGTGAATAATTGTTATTCTTAAAATAAGAACTTAAAATGATTTTAATAAAATAAATGTTATGTTAGCAGAGAAGAACTTATTTTGTTATTTTATACTTATTACATGGCTAAAGATGATGTAAAGCAGTAAGTCAATAGAACATAACGCGGCATAGCTGTGTAGAGGGGTGCTAGGGCTGACCTTAACTGATTTACTGATTTTATTGCTTTATGGTACGTAAAATATATGTTTTTTTTAATAAAATTTCATAACATTTTAGTAAAAGTTATTTAAAACTTGATAGTTATAAAAATTTATTATAAACAAAAGTATTAACAGTTAATAATAATAATAATTTCTTTGTCAAAGTAATGATTGGATTTTATTATAGAAGGTTTTAAGAAACTTTGAAATAATTTTAGTTATAATTTGAATGAGTAATATAAATGTACGTGTTTAATTAAAACATAAAATGTTATAATAAATTATACGTTATATGTGTAAGTAAATCTGCGTGTGTAAGTAAATCTGTGTGTGAAGTGTAAGTAAATCTGCGTGTGTGTAAATAAATCTGTGTGTGAGTGTGTGTGTGTGTGTGTGGGGTGTTGTGTGTGGTGTGCGTGGTGTGTGTGGTATATAAGTGGTTAAATGTTAAGTGTCTAAGGCTAAATGTAATGTGTCCATAGTGAAATGTGTGTATAGCTGGTCATAGGTGAATGGTGTATAAGTGTGTGTGTGTTGTGTGTGTGTGTGTGTGTGTGGTGTGTGTGTGACCGCGTGTTGTATAAGTGTAAATGTGAAGTGTAATGGGTAATGTTAAGTGGCATAGTGAATGTGGTGTATAAGTGTCATAGTGAATGTGTGTATAAGTGTCCTTCATGGTGAATGTGTGTTCTAAATAATAATTACAATAGGCCATGAAGTAAATAACACTAAAGTATAATAATAAATAAATAATATAAAATAATAATAATAAAAATAAATAATAAAAATAATAAAAATAATAAATAAAATAATAAAATAATAATAAAATAAATAAAAGTATTAAAACAAAATAAAAAACATAATGTTAATAAATATATGAGTTAAACAGTAAAGCAGAAAGTAAAGCAGTAAAGCAGAAAAGTTAAGGCAGTAAAGCAGTAAAACAAAAGCATAAAAACCTTTTAAAAAATTCCCCCCTTACTAATCCCCTTGTTGCTATGTCACACCTCTATTGATTTACTTATTTACTGCTTTTAAGGTATGAAATGTTAATAAAGACATGAGTTAAAGACAGTAAAACATATGAATTAAAGCAGTAAAACATGAGTTTAAAGGAGTAAAGCAGTAAAGCATAAAACAAAAGCATACTAGCCCCTTGTTGCTAGGTAACACCTCTATTGATTACTGATTTACTGCTTTAAGGTAGGTAATGTTAATAATATATGAGTTAAAGCATTAAACATATGAGTTAAAGCAGTAAAACATGTTAAAACAGTAAAACATGAGTAAAGCAGTAAAGTCAAGTAAACAAAGCATATCTATACCCGCCCTTGTATTGGTCACCACCTCTATTGATTTAACTGATTTACTGCCTTTAAGGTATGTAATGTTTTAATGTTTTTAATAAAATTTGCGTACAATTGTAGTAAAATAAAATGATTATATATCAGACATTTCTGGATTTTTTTTCTTCTTACATACAATTTTTTAAAATTTAGACATTAAAGAGTATTAAGAAAAAAAGTATTAAGTAAATAATGTTAAATAATATATGTGGTAAATAATAGGTCTGTAATGATTTACAGTTTTAGGTTCGCGAAATGTTTTTTAAGAAAAATGATTTTAAGTTGAAAATAAAATGAATGACATTTTGTAAAATGAAAGACATTTTTGAAAAGGCAGGAAAAAAAAAAGGAAAAACTTATGGTAAAGATATTTTTTTTTCATTCCCGCAGGAATATTGCGGCTGCGGCGCCGCGGCGGGCGGGAACGCGGAAAATGGCCTGCAGGCGCACGCGGCGGCGGGGACGCGGCGGCGGGGACGCGGCGGATCGCACCTTGCGGTGCGGGGCTGGTTGTCTTTGCGTGGAGGGCGCATGCGGCGCCCTGGTGTTCAATTATGGATAACTAGGGGAAGACATTAATATTAACTCTTTTCTATTATACGGCATAGAGATGAGATCAACTATAAATTCATCATTGATTAATAAGCATATAAATGCCTATGCAAAGATGCACGTTCATCAAGATGACCTTCAAAGTTGAGGCATCAATGCTGAGGAATTTATGCTGGCATCAAATCAAAGTTGAGGCATCAAAGCCTGAGGCATCAAAGTTGAGGCATAAAACATCGATTGCATTAGTGTATAAACCTATGTGTTACTGTGGGTGGGGTGTGAGTGTATGTGTATATGGTTTAATGTAAGTGTCATAGTGTGTATAAGTGTCATAGTGAGATGTGTGTATAAGTGTCGTAGTGTATGTGTGTATAAGTGTTAGAAAAAGACTAACTCATAGTAGGAAGCATCCTAGCAAATTGTAATATACACCAATCGAATCCTCATACCTTATAACCTAGGGGTAGACACCCATATTAGGGCTATTCAAGGCTCAGGGGAGGCTAGAAAAGGCTTGAAAAAAGTGGCACTCAGTTGGCACTATGGGGCACTAACTTGGCACTATGTGGCACTCACTTGGCACTCATTGGAACTCACTTGGCACTCATTGGCACTCACTGGCCTCACTTGGCACTCACCTGGCATTCACCTGGCACTCATCTAATACTCATAGAACACAAATAGAACATCACTAGATACTTTTTACGGTGATTGGGAACCATCAAGCCAATCAAGTTAAGCGTGGGTCAAAAATTGACGCCATGGATATGCAAGGTCAAGGCCGAATATCATGGTCAAACAAGGTTAAGTCATCAATTAAGGGCGAGGTCCCTAAAGGAAGGACAAAAAATTACCATGGGTCAAATAATTGACCCATGGTATGTGGCAAGGCCAAATCCGACATATCATGGTCAAACAAGGTAAAGACCATCAAAAATAGGGCTTAAGCCCCTAAAGGGAAGCCCAAAAAATTACCGTGGGCCTAAATTGACCCATGGTATCGGAGGATCAAAGGGTTGGTCGAAATATCATGATCAAACAAGGTAAAGAAATCAAAAAATAGGGCTAAGCCCTAAAGGAAGATCAAAAAAATTCCGTGGCAAAAAATGACCCATGAAGACAAGAGGTAGGCCAAAAATTTTACAGTGGCCAAATTGACCCACGGAAGACCAAAAATTACGTGGGGCTAAAAAGTGACCGCATGGGAAGATCAAAGGGTGGCCAAAAATTAGGGTGGCCCAAAATTGACCCATGGAATGACAAAAGGACCAAAATTACCGTGGGCCAAAATTGACCCAGGGAAGACCAAAGGGTAGCCAAAATTACCGTGGTGGGCCAAAAAATGACCCATGGAAGATCAAAGGGTTGGTCCGAAATATCAATGGTCCAACAAGGTTAGACATCAAAAGGGCTAAGCGTAAGGAAGATAAAAATTACGTGGGCAAAAATGACGCCCACGGTCGAAAAATTAGGGGGGTAAAATAGGGGGTAATACGTACAACGGGTGCGGTCTCAACGGTCTGGCGAACCTCACTTGGCAGGCTTGCAAAAATAGTTGCCGAATCATAATCGGCGATGCAATATTCGAGGAATGCCTGCACGTTATGGATGCCAAAAAATTAGGGTGGCCAAAATAGGGTCCTCAAAAAATTAGGGTTCTCAAAAATTAAGGGTCTCAAAAAATTAGGGTTCTCAAAATATTAGGGTTCTCAAAAATAGGGTTCTCAAAAAATCGACTTCCCCTAAAAGGACACAAGGGCAGGTAAAAAATTTGGGCCAAAAAAGGTAAAGGCCAAA
>JABUQX010100383.1:20000-22500 GCA_015478945.1 Trachelipus rathkii
CTGTGAAATGAAATTCTAGGAGTGATTACAGGTCTACATCAAGATTGGCAAGCATCTTGTCTTGTATTATTATAAGAGGGAAAGGGCGATTAAAAAGTGTAGCAACTGTAGAGGAATCAGTTTTTGTGTTTATTATTTATGTTTATTTATTTAAATATGGACTATTTAAATAGAAATGGTTAAGAGTGATACGGAAAATCAGATTGAAAGAAACTGTGTGGTTTCAGTTTCAGAGAGGGAAAGGTTTTGAGACAAACGTTTATACTGTAAACGATGTCAGAGAAATAAGTAGAGGAGAAGAAAAGTATTTTCGCATTTATTTTAGATTGAAAAAGGCTTCTAAAGAGTGCAAAGAGAGAAGTTATGGTAAGTGCTGGAAGAGTATTGAGTTTGCCACTCTTTACTGAAAGCAGTAAAGGATTTACTTTTACAAGAACGGCAGTGCATGTAATGGGATTAAGAAAAGAGGAAGTGTATCGAGTTTTAAAAAGTAGGCTATACGAGGCTGCATTTTCTATATGATTATTTAATATTTTTATAGATTGCATATTAGACGTATGAACAGAAATGGCATAAGAGTTTACATGTTTTTGCCTGAAAGAATGAAATGAATGTCCTTCTGATATTTGATGAAAACTCTGTTTTGGTAGCTAATTTATAGAGTAAACAACGTGTCGGAATTTGAATGATTATTATGTATAAGAAAAGAGGCTCAAAGTCAACCAACATAAAAGTAAATGGTAAAAGTGTGTTAATGAAAAGTTTATCGCCTCCGTAGAAAAGTCGACATGAGGGAATAAATTACAGATAATAAGTTAAAAGAAACGAGGATTTTTAGATCCAGGTACTAATATTATACCGAGTGAAGGGATAAAAGAATAAATCGATCATGTAATAACAGGAGGAGAGAAATTAGTAATCTCAAAAAATAACTGGAAAAGTTTAACTTAACTAGAATGATAGAAATGAAATTATTCGATTATGTTTTTGTTGAGAATGTTCTGCATTTTTGTTTGGGTGTGACGTTATAGGCAATGATGAATATAAAAATGAGTGATGAGATTGAGATTTTGGGAGATGAAAGGCTTGAGGGACACTTGTTGTATAAAGAAAGTCGACAGGGTTAAGGATGTGTGAATTAAATCATAAAATCGTGCAGTTAGTCGAGGGGTCTGGTGAAAATATCTTAGGAGTTTCTGAGGCATGATTTTAGGATGAATGAGGATATATTGACCAAGAAGTTCTCAGGTCAGAAGGTAAGAAAGGGGTTAATGTGAATGGAGGTTGTTCGATGGAGTGTATGAATAAACAATTGATTTGAAAACGGACAAAAGAAACTGACGTAAGATACGATCAAATGAATAGAAGGAGTCTATGGAACATACCTTCAAAGACTGCAGTTGATTGACTAGACCAGCGCTTATTGCAACTTTTGCGTTACAAGTTCTATACCAAGGACCCTCTTAAAATATTTTTTGTTTCTGCGGATCCGCTTTAAATATTATTTCTCCCGCGGACCCTCCTTAATTTTATTTGCTAACCACAGAGTATTAAATTAATTTAACACCCCTAAGGTACATCAAGTATTAATTGTTATTTTAATTAATTATTATTTTAATTAAAATATATACTCTCGCTGCGCTCAAGTAAGTTGTATGTATATTTAATGTAGGTATATAATGTAAATATATCTATAGATTAAACTTTTTCACCCCAACATAAAATATTACAATTCTTTTTATTTAATGGGAAAGTTGAGAATATTCGTAAAAAATCCCTCAAATCAAATAATTTAAAAATCCCATTTTCTCTTCTTATAAAACCAAAAAAAAAATTGGTTATATATATATATATATATATATATATATAGTATATATAACATTATATATATTATATATATTATATTATTATATATAATATTATATAGCGACTCCTGAACTCGTGCTACTCGTGCTCAGCACGAGTTGACATTTTAGAAACGTTTATTTTTGTCAAATTTCCACTAATGTAAACATTAAATGTTATGATAATAACTCTTATTTTTTGCGAAAAGTTGGTCAATAATGAAATTATTACATAATAAATATAAAGATTACGGCAAAATTTGAACGAGAAAAAGGAAAGAATAACCGCTATTTAAATACGCTTTTAAACACAATACAAATAGGCACTAATCGTGCCAAAAGCAATTGCTGATATCATAATCTGTGAATTAGAGTATACAATTATTATAAATACTATGTTTATAAATGGTATATGTTTAAATACTATCAATAATAATAATATTTTTTATAACAAAAATATTTAATAAAACAAATAAATAATAAAATATTACTAAATATTAAAGTTAATCATCAGACACCAAACACATGGAAAACGGTTTCAAATAAAAGAACAATGTTTTAATAGGGGCACTCGACGTATTTAATTATATATTATATTTAATATATATATATATATATATTATATATTATTATATATATTAATATATATTATATAT
>JABUQX010100384.1:12500-31834 GCA_015478945.1 Trachelipus rathkii
ATTAATATTAAGATAGAAGAAAAATCTACTTAGATATAATCTTTCGAGTAAAGCCGTCCTCTGAAAATCTAATCAAGTATTGATAAGTTGTTATATGTGTTGTTTGAGCGAAAAAGATAGATATGTTGTTGATTTAGCTCGAATAGGGAAATAGTGTGTATATCTTGTGTCCTGAAGTTTGATGATTATTTAAACATGGACAGGGAATTAATTGTCAACCATTTATATCCTGGATAATTTTTCGTGTTCATATGAAGATTATATTGTCTCATATCTGATTTTTAACTCCATACACAACGGAGAGAGGTATTTATATATTTCACAAATGGAGATTATCTGACCAAAAAATAAAAAAAAGAATTTGAGCTTAAGCATAAGAAAAAAAATTAAAGAGAAGTGAACTAATTAGATATATATATTATTTATTCACTATGGATGCAATATGAATAAGAGAGATATGATTAGAAGAGAGAGAGAATAGTACGAGAGAGAGTAGAGAGAGAGTAAGATGAATTAGGAAGATAGAGTAGGAATATACTTAAGTGTAGAATACGATATCAGATAGAAAGAGAGAGTAAGTGAGAGATACACCTCGATTATTAGTAAATGTATATTCTCAAACAGATAAATCGATTTTATTCCTGGGTATCATATAATAATTAAATAAAATTTTGTCTTTATGACTCTATTATAATGACTAGTCTATATATATATATATATTTTAATTAAATATTAATTAATTTATAATATATTTATTATATTATTATATATATTTTATATTATATATAATATATATATTTATATTAATATATTATATTAATATATTTAATATATTATATATATATATATTATATAATTATTTAATATTATAATTAATTATAATAGTATAATATATATATTTAATACATAAATTAATATAATATATATTATATATAATATATTAATATATAAGTATATTTAATATATATATATATAATTTATAATATATTATATTAATATAATATATTTAATGTATATATATATTATATATTATTATATAATATATATATATATATAATATATATTAATATATATATATTATATTAATTAATATTATTATATAATATATATATATATATTAATATATATATAATATATATATATATATATATATATATATAATATATACGTATATAATAATATATTATTAAATAATTATATATAATATATATAATATATATAATACTATTATATATTATTATATATATATATATAATTAATATATAATATATATATATTATATATATATTATATATTAATATAATATATATATATATATATATATAATTAATATATATATATATATATATATTAATTAATTTAATTAATATACTATTTAGCGCATGTGATGTATGAATGAACAATTCACTAGCAAACAATGATATGACATTTAAACCCTTATTCGAAAAAAAATAAATAAGTTATATAATAGTAACACTTAGTGGTTGTGACTTTAGAGATAATATAAACTTTATGCTCTCAAAGTTGTTAATAATAATGAATATCAATGAATTTACAAATTTTATAGTTTTAGTGAACATGATACTCTCTATATAATGTCAAATATATAACAGAAAACAGAGTAGCTATGCCAACCCAATATTTCATACTGCTAATGTCAACATTGATTTTGCCATATACGGAAGTCACTTCTTCCCCTTTCTCTACTGCTATCGTCTTCATTTCATCCGAATATGACTTACACATCCAATATTGGCAGTTTGTCAAACAATTACACTAACATGAGCCTTTGATTTCTAAAAAATAATGTGTGTTGAGGAATTAAAATTATGTATTATTGGTATTGCATCTTAATAAAAGGATTTCGAGATTGAGTCTCTCTCTCTTTATACTCTCTTCTCATCTACTCTCTCTCCTCTCTCTCGCTCTTTTGTATACATTCATTTCTATTCTTTTCATCTCAAAGGTGAAAGATTTAATTATTTAATAAAATCAAATATTAGATATACTGCAAAATTAACATGCATGTTGTTCTATTTATTTGTTATGATATTCATCTGTTTATTTTTCTTTTACACTATGTAATCAGTATAATAATAAAATCTTTCCCCATCTCGTACATAGTTTGTCTATATATATATATATTTTCGGAGATGTAGGGCTTACCCTTCGTTTACTGTTTAAGTACATTTTTCACTTCTTATATTAATAGTCATTGAGAAGAAATTTTTAGCTCTTCAATAGAGTAGTAGTGTTATTGATTATTACCATACTACGTAGGATTCAATAAATTAAAAAAGCTTTTCTAAACCAATTAGAATGGTTGTTGGCAGCTCTACTTGATGACTTTCGTTAGTGAGCAAAACTAACCTTAATATGTGTTTCTCCACACCGAGTACTGAGCGTAATTGTTTTTGAATTGATCTTCACTTTCGTCACAATGTTCGTATCGGCATATATTATACATTTTTTCTTTTCTATACCAACATTTGGCTTTAGGTTTCTTAAAACTCAGACCTAAAATTTACGACTTTTTCCTATGTGAAATGCCAAAGGTTATACATATCTCTCGAATTAGGAAGTAGCCGAGCAGGCATAAATATTTTTTGGAACGATGAGTATCGCTTTATCACTAAAATCCATAACTCCGCAGTCCCTTTCTCACATCTCATATGAGCATACAAATGTAATGGTAGCTCAAATTAAATGCAGATAACCTTGTACGATTTCTCCAGGATTTTTTCTTTGTCTAAATTCATTATTTATTAATAGTGTTATCTTCAGCAATAGATGACCTTGCTAACCTGCGTGACGCACTCCATGTAAGACGCTGTCTGGCATAAATTGTAAATTAATGATATGTATTAAGTCTACATAAATAAATTCTCGACAGTACTATGTATGCGATTAGTAATTGACACTTATTATATTATTGCTTGATTAAAATCAAATTATATTACTCTATGATTATATCTCAACCATATGACTGTTCCTGAATTCCTTTCCAATAGGACGAAATTGCTTTGTAGTTGTTCATATATAATATATAAATATATATATATATATATATATAATATATATATATATAATATTAATATATATATTATATTATATAATATATATATATATATTATAATACTAATATATATATATATATATTATATTAATTAATATATATATATATATATATTTAAATATAGTTGAGTAATATATATATTTATATTATATATAAGGAACATTTAATAAGGTAGTTATGACTCTCACGTTTAAATTATTAGGTTTATAGTTAATTAATATTATATTATTAGCGTTAATTTTTGGTTAGGTTAGGTTTAGTTAGGTTAAGTTATAAGTTAGGTTAAGTAGTTACCCTCAAAAATATATAATGATATTAATTTACCCTATAAATATAAAATATAAACGTAATTACATAATTAATTATTATTTTAATTGTAATTTTTTTTTTTTCTGGAGTCAACCACTTATATATATATATATATATTATATATATATATAAATTAATATTATAATATCTATATATTAATTAATATATATATATATATTATATATTAATATTATATATATATATATATATATATATATATATATTATATATATATATATATTAATATATAATATATATTTAATTATATAATATATATATAAATTATATAATATAATATATATACTTAATATATATAATATTATATATATATATAATATATATTATTATATATTTATTATATATATTAATTAATATATATATATATACTTATATATATATTAGCTCTCACGAACTGATAAAGAGGAAAATATTAAAACAAATAAATATTTAGTTAAAGATAATGGTTTTAAATTAAAAAATCAATTAATATAAGTGAAGAAATTCAATTACGCTACAACCTAACCACATTACACATCACAACATCAACTACAACACACACACACACACACAACAACACTACCACACATTCAAAAAAACCATTATTACTAGTCGGTAAAACGAGAAGAGAGAGAGAGATAGAGTGAGTATGAAAGAGATAAATATAGATAGTAGAAGAGGGGAGAGAGATAGAGTGAAGAGAGAGATAGAGAGAGAGAGAGAGAGAGAGTTAGTTCGAATATACAAATAATAAAAAATTCCTTTCTATATCACAAAACACATAAATCCATATATCGGTAGAAACTTAATAAAACCTATTTAATAACACCTGAAACATAAAAGCTATAGAACAAAGCAGTGAAAAAACCTCTCTCATTAAAATTACTACCTATTTATAATAGCTCCAAAAAAGGCCTGATTATAGGCGGAAGATGAATAATTTACTATTACTCCATAATAAAATACTATATAAATATAACGAACGAAAGTGTTTGCATGATTGAGATATATCCATAAACACTCTATTACAGAACTGTGCACTCAATAAAAAATTGAGTTAACTAATTGTTTTGTGTTCAAACTACTATATACCCTATTATTATAACTCTATCTATAAAATTTAATTATAATATCTCATTTTATAAGAACTTTATATGTAATATCTTTTATAATTTAACTTTTTTTTTAATTATAATGAAAAAGAATAGGAAAAACATACGTTAATATAGTATTTCATCTCTTATTCGATATAGTTTAGGCATTTATAACTCAAAAATAACACTAAATGTTGGTATATTAAAACCAAACAACCGCTTTATACTATATTATTATTTATATATATATATATAATAATTATATATCATATATATATATTACATATTATTATATATATATATATATTAATATATATATATGTATATATTGTATATAATCAGAGTTTGAGCTAACTCTATAATTTTGTTGCTACACTAGCATACACAGCTTTCACAATTATAACATTTATATCTTTTAATACTTTATATTTAAATGATCACAAATTAATACAATGTGGTGTACAGAGATCAAGATAGAGGTGAGTTGGGATAGGCAATTATTAACCAAAACGTGATAGTGTTTATTGAACGTTCAGATAATCAAGCCTTTCTGTTCCCCTCTTAATTAATATATGCATAGGCCCTCTTAACCAACTAGGCAATACTAGGCCAAATAGCCTAGTGGAGGCTGATTATACAGGTAATATATATTTTGAGGCGCTAATATATAAGTTAGGCTCAAGTATATATTATATATAGAACGAGGCAGGGAACTCAAACGACAGCTATAAATATAATATATAATATATATATTAATATTATATATAATTAATATATATTATATATATATATATATATATATATATATATATATATTATATTATATATATATACTATATATATATTATAATATAATATAATATATATTATATATAATATTAATATATATATCTAACAGTAGTCACCACCATCTCACGAGCTCAAAAGCTCTATTCTCAATTAAGATGGGAGTGTATTGCGTCACCCCTCAGATAGTTTCATCATACTTTAACACCAAAATACTCAAGATTATGAGCACAACTGCAAGCTTTGAAGTTAGAGAGGATAATTAAATTCAACAAGATAACACCTTAATAGAAGATGGAAGAGAATTTCATACCAGAAATACAGATATTATTAGGTGGCAGATAAAGAATGGAAGCACCGCAGTGATCGAAATAATAGCGATGAGTACCATTAGGTATTCCACATAACAAAACTATAGTTGTTATAACGCATGAAGCAACAACCACCCTCATAGTGTTACTAAGGGCTAGTCGTAAAGGTGGTGCGTATCAGGCGAGTTAGACAATTATGTATCCCTTACGTAGCTAATACCTTTAGTCCGTACTGCTCACTATTAATATAAATATATATATTATATATATATATATATATATATTAATAATATAGTATAACTCTATAGAAATGAGATAAAGTTAAGACTCAACTAAACATCACACGCAGCATTAAATAAATTAATGAGAGGGTCAGAGAAGTGGGGAAAATACGGAACAGTTTATTTAGTCTTTTGGCTTTTGACTTCGTGACATCCTGTCCAAAAGCCGTGGTGAGACACAGAGCCCTCCCCCTTCCCAGTACATCATATAGATGAATGCAAAGTTTAACCTCCATATACTAAGGAGCGGATGATGGCCCTTGATAATAGCTTGGAATATATATAAGTAACTGAGACGATAGGGAAAAAATAAAAGTCTTCTAGTACAGTCTATAACAGAATAACTCCACATAAGTTTCTTTAAGGTAAGGCCGCTATTTATATCACTAGCAATACTCAGTTGTTAGATGTGATGAGGTTATCCAAATAAATAACTATTTATTTTTAGTTTCTTTTTATGTTCTTTATTCTTGGATGTTTATATATTGTCAACAGGAGAGTAGACGATTAGATTACCGTATATATACCTCAGCAAATAAAATTATCCTTGTAAAGGATTCATAATTTTTATTGTCTTGTATTCTCCTATATGAGATTTTCATGTTAACCATTAAGGGAATAATTTCCTGATGGAACTCACATGGGAATTTGAGGTCTCCACTGAATATAATATACTGTTGTTATTAAATAGGAATATTTTTGAAATTTCCCAAATATGAAATTTATTCCTCATTTTAGGATTCTCATAATGTCTCCACATCACTATAAGAATACTTATATGAGGATCCCCTTATGGATTTACAGGAATCCACACTAATTCCTGTTAGGAAAAGTATTTGCTTATAATTTGCAAATCTAGTGAAATTGTGACTGGTTCTACTGAAGGAATTATCCGACATATTTTCATAAGGTAGCCCAAAGGATTGCTCAAAATCCTACAGATAACATATAGGAAAGAGAGATATTCCCATAGGATACCTGCTGAATAGGAATATTAGTTGAAATGAGCATGTAGATAAAATAAATATGGTTCCCAAATGGGTGGATATAAATATAATTAATATTAATATATATTATTCTATATTATATATAATATATAAAATATATATATTTATATTATATATAATATAATAATTAATATATATATAATATAATATATATATTAGTCATATATATATATTAATACTATATAAATTCTTATATAATACTTTAATATATATAATATATATATATATAACTATAATAATATATAAATATATATATATTAATTATTATATATTAATATATATTTAATATATATTAATTATTATAATTATATATATTATTAGTTGAGAGAGGAGAATATATACAATACTAGGTGTTGAAAATTTTTTAAATACCATTTAATTTGAAGTAAGTATTTTGCAGTAATTTACAAAATAAAATATTACATTGAAAAGTATTAAAATTAAATTTTTTAATAAAATTTTGAATTAATAATTAATTAATTATAAAAATAATAAAAATTAAAAAAAATAAAAAAATTCTATAATAAATATGGAAATAGTATGTATAATTGTAGACAAATATACAAATAATACTGATAGGAGTTGTACAAATAATAATAAAAAAATTAATAAATATATATAACCCTCAACTAATAGATTATTATTATATTATATATATATATATATACTTAATATATATATATATATTAATATTTACTATAATATATTAATATACGCTTATATCATACTATTTAATATATATATTATAGATACATATATATTAATAATATATTTAAGTTTATTTTTATATATATTAATATATATATTAATATATATATATATATATTTATAATATATATATATTAATATATATATATATACTATATATATATATATTATATATATATATATATATATATATTATAATATATATTATTTACAGTTTGTCACCTACCACTCACTCAGGGAGAGCCCTATTTCAAGGGAGGGTGATTGATTTGCCACACCAAAGTTTCATCGTAGCTCAAATATGCAGATGAGCACAGACGCAGGCTTTAAAGTGGGGAGATTAATAATTCAGCAGGAGGAACACTAGAAGATGTGTAAAAAAGAATTCCACATAACGAACAGATATAATATATTATATATATTATATCGATGGTATCAAGGGAAAAGAAGGTTAGCTCAATGCAGCGGAATACTTAGCTGGAATAGTTTTATACAAGATCCACCATCAAACTATTCAAGCGCTCAGAACAGCATATACCCTTGTTAGCTATGAGGGCGTCGTAATAATATAGTTAAGTAGGTGGTTACGCGAAGTGGTAATATAATATATTGAATAAAAAATAATAATAATATATATAATTTCTTCTATTATTTATTTATTTATTTCAAGAGATAAGCAGTTTAAAATCAACATATATAAAAACCATTTTTCTGAATGAAAACATAAAATTACACATTTACACTTGTAGGATAGTCATCTTTAAAAAATAAATCAGTAATTATAAGTACATTAATATCACAATGTTCTCTTCTACTGAGAAAACAAAACACTACCAGCTTGATGAGTGTGGATTAATTTAGGATAATCCTATTTATAGAAATATAAATTATAGAGAAATAGATGGAATGATGTGGACTAGTTACCGTGTTGACCAAGTCGACACTAGGAGCAAACCCTTTACTGGGTATACAAGATGAAACTGTGATAATGAATACAGGACAGTATTATAAGACCTTTTTGGCTTTTGACTCGACCCTTGATCCAAATAGCCGGTGTAGAACCAGAGCCCCCCAGATAATGAGAACAGTACCCATTTACAAGTACTGATTGGAGACCCTTGTATTTATAGCTTGGAAGTAACTTGAGAAGAGGAAAAAAAGTTTTACCTGTTCTAATCAGAACTTCCAGTTTCTTTGAGCCCACCTTAGCAACCCGTTATGTGATGGTAGAGTTTCCAAGACATTTTTTTGTTTATGTTAAGGATGTAAGGATGAGTTATTTATGTCAACAGGTGAGAGACGTAGAGATACCGTCGAAAGATATTAGGTAAATAAGTTAGGATAGGTGTTTTAGAGAGGGGCAGTACTTTGTTAGATTGAGTTTTTTAAAGTGAATTTGTAATTTCACAAGGTTTAGAGACTACTACTTCCAATCGAGAAATTCTAACCAGTATCTAAGCTATGAAGAATTTAAGTAAATTCGTGAGTAAAGTATAATTCAGACGAGAGGCCAATTCTAGAAGTAAAAGAAGGAGCAGAAAATTGAAAATGAGTTGAAGAGTGAAGGGTCGAGTTCATCGGCATATGAGTGGATAGAGTTAGATGTGGCAGGTGAGAAGCACATTAATGAAATGTTAAAGTAATTTAAAAGTATGAGTAAGAATAAGATCTGAACAATTGAGGTAACACCACTCTATTGACAGAAAAAGAAGAAGAAGGTCGCTCCATCTAACCACAGCCGATATTAGGCGACTTGAAAGAAAGCTATTGACATAAGTAAGCTAAAATAATGATTAAGGGGTAAAACCCATTTAAGTAGAGGGGATATTGGAGAGCAGTGGACGCGTTTGCCTATAATACTCCACTCTGGTCAAATAGCTTTAGGATATTGTTAAGTACGTACCCATTCACATAAGCAAGTCTCCCGTAGTATTTTCCTAAGAAAGGAAAACCTATAATTCAGGTTAAATAGGTGAAAATGATATTATCGCCAGTTAAATATATTTATAATATATATATATATATATATATTAATATTATTTTTATTTATATAATATATAAATATTAAATATATTATATATATATAATATATATATATATCATTATTAATAATATATTAATATAATTAATAATATATATATATATATATATTATATATATATATATATATATTATATATAAAATTAATATATTTAACCCACTAACCTCTCATTATTTTCCGGATTGGGGTATTATATATAGTGAGTTGCGCAGCATACACCAGATTAAATACAGAAGAGTAGTAGTATATTTATTGACATAAATTCGAAAAGAATTTAAAACCTTTTCCTCATCTTACACCTTAAGGTGAGAAATCTACGTATACACAGAAAAAAAATATTCAAATCTTAAGGGCTTCACGTAAGACTATGTGACGGACTCTCACTTATTTTAGGTATCTCGTCAATATTGAGTAGCGTTTCAACCCTATGGATTACAGTATAGTCACTATAATCACATACCACCTCACAAAATATACTACCAATTATCACCTTTTCTTACTCCACTCTGTCCAAACTTCAGATTCCTTTACTGACTTGAATCCACTTTCCAGTCCGGTCAGATTTCCAGCCACTCTCAGCATATTAATTCACTAATTTCGCCTTATTTAACCAATACAGACTATGATCATCTATCCTTTTCACAATTGACCAAACCTCTCAATGTACTCTCGTTATATTCTTTATAATCTTACATTACGACTACCTCTCTCTCTCTCTCACCACAGAATCTCCCTACATTCCGTTCTTATCCTCATTTTATCTTAATTCTTTTCCCACACCTATACTCTAATGTACCTATAAGATCTATTTACCTTTATTATAGTTACCTTTACCATAGTTTTCTCACTTTTTATATATATTAACACAGGTGACCAATTATATATCCTTACATTAGCTTAAAACAATGGCGGATTTAGACTTATCCTTATTACATATATTCCAAAGGAATTTTATTGCACCAGTCACATTCCTACAACACACTCCATCATCCGTCAGTTATCATATTTTCATCAACATATATCCTATAAATATTTATACTGATATACTCGTTCCCTCAGATCTGATCTAATAATCTAACATGACTACACTCCGTGGACTTATTCAACTCTCTATATATATTGTATATATAACCTTACCCTACATTTTACTAACATTTACTTTTCAAAACCCCTCTCTGACCAATCCTTTTTTAAATCTCTCCACGATTCATACACTCGAGCAAAACCTAATCATCCGCGTATAAATTAAGCAGGCACCCTCACTCTCTTCCAATATCCATCATTCTAACACCTTTCACTGCCACCCCTACCTCTATTCTTGCATATAACCTCACATACCATATACAAATTAAATAATCTCTAAGAGATGACATAAAACATTGAAAGATCACTTCGCCATTTCTTCAGCCATTCAGCCTCTCACAACTCTATTTGTTCTTGACATACATTTATTCTACTATACGTCTAACATGCATACATATTTTGATTTACCAGTATCTCACGTAAGACCTTACTCATATCAACACCAAAAATTCTCACTATACATTATATACCTTAGCCGCTCTTCAGAGTTTACCCTATTAAAACCTGATCATAACTAGCTGTTACAAAGTAACTTCCAAAAGCTATACACTATTTATAAATAATTAAAAAATTATTATATCCAACTCTCTAATATTTTATCAATCATGTCAATGATAAAATTTTGATCTAAACAATCCTCTATTATATCCTACTCTCCAAAATGCACTCGTAAATTTAGATAAATGCTAGTAAGTTTTTACGTTTTTGTTCTTTTTTTTTCATTCTTCTGGTTTTTTTTTCTCCTCTTCTCATAATTTTTTTTTTAATTTTATTCCTTCTATTCATTAGACCTCTTTCTTACATTTTCACTTCTAATAATATTCCCCTATATAGTTCTTTTACAGTTTTCATTTAATAAACCTATACCCTTAATATAAGACTTAAGTAGGTAAAAAACAATTATTATATATTATATAATACTATTAAATATATATATATATTTATACTTATAATATTAATATATTATATAATTATAAATATAATATATATATAATATATTATTAATATTAATATAATAATATATTATATTATAATATATTAATTTGTATATAATTATTATTATATATATATATATATATATTAATTATAATATAATATATATATTATTATATTATTATATATTATATATATATATATAATCACCACCATCATCTGTCCCTTGCTTTTTGTAGTCTTGAGAATTTTGAGAAAATTAAAGTTTATACAATTAATTCACAATGTGATAAAACTGAACTCTCACAATAACTTCGGGACTCTGGGATAAGATCACTTAATTTCAGTAGTGAGCATAGTATTAGCTTTGATATATCTTTAAGGAGGTTAGCCTTGTATTTTGATATATTGTCTTTGAGGATGAATCCTGGATAGTGACGGTGCACTCAGGTAAAATTTCATAAATTAATTGCCATTCTGTACTGCCAACAAATTGATTGTCAGGTTGTTTCCTCTGTAAGCGAAAGAGATTATTAATTAAAAATTACTATAAAGATAATCTACATACGGCTTGATTAATACAATATGTTAATTTCAGCAAATGTTATCAGCGAAAACTCAGCTAAAAAATATAAATATCAATTTCTTTTTACAATTACTAACGTATTATAAACAAATATATATACCTTTTTTTTGGTGGAAAGCAAAACTACTTCTTCCTTCTGTAAGCTTTTTAATAGAGGTACGTAATTTTTTCACCGATTACGTATCTGTTATTGTTATCATTACTTAAGTCAAGTTGTAGTATAATTGAGGTAATTGCACGTAACTTTTCACTCAAGTTATTATTACATATACTAATTAACGCATTACTAGTATTGAGAGCAATAGTTCATAATTTAGTATAATAATCTAGTATCATGTAACTACTATATATAGATTACAAAATATATTATATATGTTTACCTAAAATTTAAATATATATTATATATATTATTATATATATACATTATATATATAATATAATATATATATATTATATATTACCATTATATATATATTTTAATATATTAATATTTATATATAATTAATATTTAATATATATAATATATATTAATATAATATATTATATATATATTATATTATAATATATTAATATATTATAATATATATATAATATATATATATTATATATATTAATTAGATATAATATATTATATATATTTATATATATATTATATATATATATATATATATTATATATATTATTAATATTATATATTATTAATTATATATATATAATATATATATATATTATTATATATATATTATATATAGTTTAATTATAATAGTATATATATTATATTATATTAGGGGGTTATGGTTTGTGAGTGTTTTTCGAGGGTGAATGAACCCCACCACTGACCGAGAAACCACCAGTTGAGGGTTCAGTGATTAAGCGTTCTTTTGTAAAATGACCTCATGGTGGATTTTTCTTATTTGCTAATGATTTTCTCACATGGGAGGTGTAATAAAGGGATGGAGGTGGGATCTTTCTTTTACCTTGCATTTATGTATCTTATACTACTTTTTACTGTTTCCTCGGTAATAGGTATGCTACGTAACCTCTAAAAAAAATTTGGTAGAGTGAATATATATTTATATATAAATTAATATATATATTATATATTAATATATATATAATATATATATTTAAATATATATATTAATATATATATATATTATAATAAATATATACTATAATATATATAATTTAATATATATATTATATATATATATATATATATTATTAATATATATATATATATATATATTATATATAATATATATAATTAATTATATATATATATATATCAATATATATATAATATATATATTATTATATATAATTATATATATAATTATATATATAAATATTATATATATATATTTATATATATATTATATAATTATATATATATATATATATTAATATATATATTAATATATATATATATATATATTATTAATTATATATATATATATATTAATTTGAGGCTTGTCCTGTTATGCAGTGAGGCTGCATAGCACCACTGATTGGATAAACTCATAAAGCATCTTCTTCGGGAAGGTAAACGCCAACTTTTATTCGCAGACATATTACTTCACTCTCTTACAACATCAAATTTTTTATATCTCTATTTGTAGAGTGGTTATTCTAAGTATTCAGAATAATTTAATCCCTTCAAATTGTTATTATGCGAATTCTCATCCTATGTTTGTGTTTAATGTTAAGTTTTACTGCACCTATGAACACCCAACTAAATAATGATAATATCTCTCGTAATAAACAACACCCGCAATCAACATTTCATAATCTGTGTTCTGCTCGCTAATAACTCTCATTACTCAAATCAATAGCTGTGAGATTCTTCTATGAAGTATACATGCTATCTACTGGTGCTTATTCTTTTTTCGGTCAATTCTCAATCGTGATCTCGCCCTGCTAATCACTGGTTAATCTTCTAGCTTTTGTGCATGTGGTGCTGACAGTCATTACTGCATCTGTAGCAAGGAGTACTCAAGAAGTGCGGTGTTACTGAACGACTCCATTTTCTCATGATGGGGATATCCTGGATGATAGCTGACTCAGCACTAAATTCTATAATATAGCGCCATGGGAGCTCATAGAGCCGCACCGCCAATTTTTACTATGCCCGACGTCCCTCCTCATTAGTGGTCTCGGAAGACATGTCTGAGAGCTCGATATGTTACGGCTTTGTCATGGGTGGTGGGGAGTTCTGTGAAACTGTGCTATGTAAAGATATTGTCTTTATTAGTTTATATAAACTAATCCGAACACGCGCCAGGCGTTTAGAGTTTAGACAGTCATTGTGCGGAATTTATATATCAGTTGTTTCTCGCTGTATACTCTGTCAGAGCCTCTTATGTGTGATTCGATCAGAGGCGCAGTCTCTTCCCCATCGGCTCTGAGAGCCCCTTAATAATTGAGTTACTGAAATAACATAATATTCCCATTAGGTGGATCGTAGAGTTCCAGAATGGTTGTGAACACGATGGGGTGATCAGCAATATGTCTCTCCTCTCCCCGTGATCAGTTAATCCATACTCTTACCTTAGTCAGCACTTCAGTATGAGACCCGTACAAAGTCTGAATATATTTATGCGGTGTATCTAAGGTGTTCGTTAGCTAATATAAATCATAAAACGACTTAATAACTAACTAATTGAATAATATTATTATATTAATTTAAAATATTAAAAAAAAAATTTGTTTTAATTTTTTAAATAATTTTCTGAATTTCAATGAATGCCGAATAATTAAATTATAAATTTATATATAAATTTTTGCATTTTAAATAATAATATTATAATATAGATATATAATATATAAATAATATAAATGTATTAATATAATAAAATAAATATAAATTAAATTTAATAAATAATTAATTTTAATATATCAAAAATTATCTAAATTTCAATGAATGCCGAATATTAAATTTAAATTTATTATAAATATTACCTTTTATATATTATATAATTAATTTATAAAATTTGAAATTTTTTTCCATAATAATTTTAAAAATTATCAAAGAAATAAAAGTTCATTTTTTAATAATACTAAATATAAAATTGTGATTTACGTAGCATTTATATTTTATTTTTTATATTTTATATTATTTATTTTTTTTTGAAAATTTTTTTTGGAAACTTTTTTATGAAAAAAATAAATATAAAACATTTTAAACATTTCCTTAATTTCAAGAATTGGATAAAAAATTAAAATAATACTTAAGAATAATTTTTTAAAACCATTTGTGTAAATTAAATATTTATAATTTTATATTAAATATACCATAATTACTACATTGAAACATTTAGAATAACAATAATAATAATAATAATGTAGATTTATTTTTAGAAAAATCATGATCTTGCTATTAAATTAATTAAAATGACTAAATCATTAATAAATTAATAAAAATAAATATAAAGATAATAATAATAATTTTAAAAATTATTGTCATATATATATAAATAAATAATGAAAAATTTAATAAAATTAGTGGGTTGAAAAATTAAATAAAACTAGTGAATTAAAAAATTATATAAAATTTAATAGGCTGAAATTAGAAATAATTTTATAAATTATAAATATATACTATATATATATATATACTATATATATATATATCCAGGCGCGCTTTACGGGGAACGCAATCAGAGGCCCGGGATTACACTCCATTCTAAAAAAAATAAAAAGCAAATTATTTTAATAAAATAGTATATTAAAATAAATATATGTCTCACAATTATCTCTGTTGACCTTACTAGTATTAAATTAACTTCTCCTAAAACCATGTTCTCTAAATTTCAAAGAAACTCAGACAATCAGATAAGTTTGGTACCATCTAGGGTCATCTCATTTATTCTCTATATTGCTCACCGTATATAATCATTCATCGTGATTGTGCTTTATGCGTCACAGGTACTTTTGGGTTTCGGACAACTAGAGGTAATTCTATTCCGATTGTGCCTCCAAGAAGCATAATATAATTAATAAATGCTTTCACAACATTCACACTGTTGGTTACCATAGTGCAACGTAAAAGAATACCTTATTCTTATTTTGTCAATTTTGAGGATTTTTCCACAAAGCCATCCTCTCGAACAGCGTCATTTAAAAAACTTTACCCCTAATTTTGACACTTATTACTCATAAAGTAGAGTTTATCCGCCTTTGCCTTACTTATACATATTATTATATATATTATATATAATAAATTATATATGATACAACTAAATATCATAAGACAAACTTTTTTTTAATATTAATAAATTTAAATAAAAATAATACATATAACTTTATAATTACATATATGATACTTATTGATATTATATACTTATATATCATTACATATAAATATATATATATTATCATATACCTATATATTAATGGTACTATATATATAGTATATATTAATATATTAATATATTAGTAGTATATATATATTTATATATAATATATTATATATATATATACTATTACTAGTATAATTATATTTATATACTATATATTTACAGAGAGAGAGAGAGCAGAGATGAGAAGATAGATATACTGAGAGAGAGTAGGAGTGAGAGAGAGAGAGAGATACTAGAGGTGAGAATAGATTATGAACGTGAATGCCAGAAATATTCATTTTTTTCTTCAGCATGGAGGCTACGAAAATTGTTTAAGTTGATAGAATTTTATGAGGTGGACATTGAAGATACTAAAATTTACTATAATTGAGACCGGTATAATTGCCAAGGTGTAAGATGACGACAGGAAAAAGTCCTCCAGAATTGAGGGATCTCATGCGGGATAATAGGGCAGACGTCTAAGTTCGGAGCACGTTAAAAAGTAGATATTTTATAAGATGTGTAATTAGATGCTGTACTTTGTGTGCGAGACTCATCACCCAAGTTCTCAAATCATGTATAGGTTTATTAACTCTAAAACTCATGCTAATAAGGTAGTTTAATAATAGCCATCCTCCTCATGATGAAACTTGTGGTGCTCATTTAACATTAAGGAATGCATACGTGGATTTTGTGATATTGCTGAATTATGAAAAACTACGATGAATTATAATCAGAGGAAATGAAAAGGAAAAATCCAAGTGAAAGAAGAAAAGATCCGTACCGAGAAAACGGCAAGGGATAAATAAATTAATAAATTTATTGTTTTTTTCATTTAATATATTATAAATTTTATATAAAAGAATGTTATTGATCAGTATTTATTTTTAAATAGGGAGTATATGAGGTCCTTAGAGTGACTAGGCCAACCTATAATAACAGTATAATCTACTCATGAGAGATAATTCCCATGGTTAGTGAAGACTTACGATTAAAATAAGATTTGATATATTAGTTGACGACTCGGTGATATTATAATATTTCACTTTCTCGCATTTTTTGTTTTCTACAATTCTCGCGAGAAGGACCTATTGGAAACAAGCGAGTCTCAAATAAATCGGATGTTCATCTTCGTCTTGTCCGCGCTAGAAACCAACTTAGAATTACGGTTTAATAATCACTGGCTTAATTAGTTGGAATTATGTAAGTATCACACTTATTCGGACGCATTTCCATTAATGTATATTAAACGCATATGGCATTTATATTAATTATGATTATTAGATAAGTAACACGGCTCCACTATTTCTTTATTAATTTAACAAGTTGTTCCTATGAGTATATTTTTACCATCGTATATTTATGTCCTCAATTTTATATACATTTTTATTGTGTAGTAATATAGAATATTTTACTTATCAGTGTCCGAAGAATTACAGGTCTGCTGGCTTTATTTGGCACGTTATTTAATTTCCTCTCATGATTGCTAAACTATTCTATCCTTAGGTCTGCACTAACTAGATTTAGCTCCAGTAATTAAGTAGGAAGATGAGAATTACCATAGCTGATAAAGTGAATATTTCGTGTCATATTTATAATAGGGAATAATTAATTGTAACACTTTTAATCCTCTAATTTCAAAAGGTTGAAGGCTAGTAGAATAGAAACTAGGGCGGCAATATTCTTACATATCGGTATATTATAATGAGTTGTCACAATTTTCATAAAAGGTTTAAAAATATAAAAGTATATAATAGTGTTTGTTATAGATAGTAAATTAAATATTTGATTGATAGATAATATTAAATATTTAAACTGAATAAACTTCTATTTATTGCCCTTGTATTTTTCCTTCAGTTTTATTATTGTTATTTAATTTAGCTAATGTTAATTTTATAGGTATCTAATAAACTTGCAGCTTGATACGATTACTTATGAATGATATCTTATTTTAATCAGAATCTTAAACAGGCATTATTATAAATAGGAATACTCCGCGATATCGATAGAGACATTTTTTACTAAATAATAACATTGACATTACCTGCGCCAACAAAAAAAATTTTTTTTATTTTATTATATATGACTGCCTATATATAAAGGATATATATTTTAAATATCTGATATTTATTATAATATATAGTTATATTATACGGGTACATATATTATATAGTTATATATATAGTTATATACTATTATGATTAATATGTTTATATATATATATATAATATATAGCTGTATATACAGTATATATTGAAGTAAGACACTCCCCATGTATTTCGGTTCACGAGCCCGCCACTGATATATTATAATATAAATAGTATACATATTAATTATAAGCCTGACTTCTACAGTATAAAAATGTAACCCATTTACGATTTTCCCAAATGTATTGGCCTCTATAATTCTGAGATTTAACAGGGTAGTGTTTGACCACTAACTTATTACTCTTATTCCACAAATATACTTTATTCTAATGACATATATAATCTACTTAACAGAGTATAATAATCGTTTATTATTATTCTTTTTAAAGGGGCTACTTTTCCTCAATTCTATTAATATATATTATACTTTATTTTTATTATATTTCATATGATGGTACTATGTCACTTCTAACGAAAAGCACGCAACTCTAAATGTCAGTACATATCTTCATCAAACACAGAAGTTGGACCAATTAGCCTCGACTCTGTGGAAGAAATCATGGAAATTCCACATTGCCTAATGGGAATTGCTGGAAAAATTTTAGGTTACGGGAAAACGACTATAAAAAAATCTA
>JABUQX010100385.1:0-12500 GCA_015478945.1 Trachelipus rathkii
TTACTCGTTTTTTGGATATCTGGCTGGGGGGGGTATTGAATTTAAAACTTACATAAACCATTCTGCTTTTACTTAATCTTCAATTGGGCTTTCGAGATCTTCCTTGTAAAATGTTATTTAATTTTTTATCTTTTCATATGGCACATTACACCTGTTCGGCATGACAAACTGCAAGGAAGATATAATTTCTTTATGATTTAAAAGCCTCTCTCCTAATGCTGATATTGAATCATCCAGAAATGGTATAGAAATAAATGTGCGATAATAAGTCTTTTTGTCGGAAATAGGAATGTTGGGTCTGTATTTTTGGAATTTGTTAATTCTTTTTACAGCAATTTCAATACCCAGCTCAGATTCAGATTCCCTTACACATTCTTTTATTTAGCTAGATTCACTTCATTTTATGCACTCACCAAATCAAAAACGTGTGTCTGCAATTGTTTTGAAAGATTGAATGTTAAACCTAATAGTCTGTTTAAAACAAATAATAAAACCAGAAAAATGCACTATAAACATTGTTTTGAATAAAGGTAGCTTATTTTGACTGTTCTCCAACTTCACATTTCATTTCTTCTAAAGCTGCTATCATCGGGTTTATCATCTCTTTAAATAATAAAACCGATTCATGCCGTTGGCACCAGCGAGTTTCGCAAATTTTTTTAATCTCATCTTGCTACTCTTAATAATAAGTTCTATTTTTTCTTCAAGAACTTTTGTCCTCTTAGCACTTGCAAGAAAAATTGTAAAACATTTCGATATAATTAAAACTGCACTTCGAATATTCTAAACTTTAGAAGCATCTGTTAGGCATAAATTTGTAGTCACCACTCATTGCTGCTCCACCGTTATACCACTGTCCCCTTAGATTTATCATATCCAAACCAAGTTCAGTTACTTTTTGTTCAATTAATTTTGCAAGACTTATTCCCGTCAATTCCTTTACTGTGACAAAACACAAAAAAAAATTCTTCTTTGACGGTAAAAGTATCAATATCAACGTAACGCACTCACAACGAAAATTGTTCCCTCTGGAAACATAGTCGTTTCATCGCTAAGCAGCTAAAAATTGCTTTTATTTATTGTTTTGGACGACTTTAAGTTGAATGATGAGAGATGTGCAAATTTGGACTGTGAACTTAGCCATTGCATTCTAGTACTGGTTTTTAAATGTTCTGAAAGAAAATGGTCTCCACAATAGCACGATATCTTAAAAGACTTCGAAAATTGCAAAGTTTCCACGGCGAGAGGAGTTCGATCACCTGAGTCTCTTGTTCACTAACGATTTATTTCTTACTACAGAATTAATTGTTTCAACAATGAATTAGCCGCTATTCTACTGTGCTTTGGCGCCTCCCTTTTCTTCTGACTGTCAATCTGTTTGTCGATGCTTTCATTTCTAGTTGAACCTGCTTTTCTACAGCAAATCGCTTTTCTACTATTCTTTGGCATAGGTTAGTTCGCGTCGGTTTTTTGAAAGATTCAATTCTTCTTTAAGTTTCAATACGATCTCGAGGCAAAAACCCACACTATCCGGGTGTTTTCTTTACCTTCTCTCTTTTGTTCCAAACAATACACAATTTGAGCAATAAACCCCAACGTTTTTATCAGGTAAGCAATCACTGTAAAATCATCAAGCCACTTCTTTTTGAAAATATCTTTTCCCGACTTTTGCCGTTCCTGAGCAGAAATAATTTATTTTCTTCTGGTTTCTAGAGATATTTTAATATTTTTCACCTTTTCCTTATTGCTAAATACCGTACCTATGAATTACCAATATCGTTGGGATGAAACAATAATTTCTTATCCTTGTATTATGCCTGACTCGTAGAATAAATGAAGGAAAACATTGACTTCTTCTTGAGATTTTCAGGTCTATCGCAGTTTACAGAAGTTCAGGAGGAAAGCTGATTTCTTTGTGCAGAACCTACTCTGTTGAATATACAGGAATCTTTATTACCATAGTGCTTACTTTTTTTGTGGAAAAAGTTTCTAATATCTGCTCTTCTTTACATTTTTTTTTTTAAGTTGAACAACAAGAACAAAAAATGTTAAACAAAAAGAGCAAAACTATAACTATTCACCAGCAACTTGATATTATATTCTTAAAACAATAGATCGATAGTTTTACGCTGACACCTCAATGTTATCTCATTCACTCAAACCAAAATTAACAAGCAGAAGACAAAAAGGTAACTGCCAGACAGCCCTTCAAAAGATGGACACTTTTCCCATCAAATTTAGCAACATTGTACCTAATTTGGTATGCGATTTAATAAAATTTATATTTTTTCCTATTTATGATTTGCAGAATTTATCTCACATTTGTACAACAATATATAATTTTTTAAATCCATGCACAGCAAACTTGATTTCAAAAGAAAATCGACTAAAATTCAGAAATCTGAAGTAAAATAAAATGTAAAGGCATCTCCAGAGTGAAGCTTGACAACTCTGGGCACGAGTCAGCAGTATCGAGTTACAATGAGTAGAATAAACGTATTTCAAATGGAAATTTTTCTTTTTTTTCTAGCAGAAGGATTTAAAAAAAATGACAAGTGGAGATATGTACATAAACCTATTTTTTAAAATGGAAATTTTTCTTTTTTTTCTAGCAGAAGGATTTAAAAAAAATGACAAGTGGAGATATGTACATAAACCTATTTTTTAAAATATACGCGTTACGAATATTACCAAGAAAAAATTCCGTCGTAAGAAATGGAAAGAGTAAGCAATCGACAAGAAATATCATTAAAATCAGGAGTCTAGTGACTCATTGAGTAAAGTCGTCATTAGAATCAAAGTAATGCTGTGAGAGAGAGAGAGAGAGAGAGAGAGAGAGAGAGAGAGAGAGAGAGAGAGAGAGAGAGAGAGAGAGAGAGAGAGAGAGAGAGAGAGAGAGAGAGAGAGAGAGAGCGACTCATATCTCCCTGTCTAATATATATATATATATATATATATAATTATATATATATATATATATTATAAATAAAATATTATAAATATATATATATATATAATATATATATTATATATATATATATATATATATATATATATAGGTAAAATTATGACGCTTTCTCTTTCTCCTGTAAAACTTCCTTAAAGGTCTTACGAGATTTGTTCATGACAGCGACTTAAAAAAATTTTATGCCTAAAAAATTTCGGGCTATGGCCCCGGCCCCCCTAGATGCGTCACTATATATAATATATATATTATATATATATGATCCCGCTTTTGACCGATACAGCCTTATATATATATATATATATATATATAATATATAATATATATATATATATATATATAATAGTGATGCCCCGCTTTTGACCCGATACCAGCCTTTCGATATGAAGGATAGACTATCGTCTGAAACTTGAATATAATGTATATATGGATAAGCTCGAATCCGTGTAAATTTCAAGTCTGTAGGATGTATTATAGAGAGGGGTCACCCCGTGAGCGTGCCGCCTACGCCCGAGTTTATTACCCTTTTGGCTTCCAAAACCGAGATTGATTAAGCCTAACGCTTATCATCACCCAGGTGTCGATGCCATGAGAGAGAGCGAGCGAGCGCGCGCGCGCGTGCGTGCATATTATTATTTATGTTATTATTTATATTATTACATCGAAGATTCGATTTCCGAAAAGGAAGTCGAATCTGAGTCGAAAAACGATGTAAGGGATCGTTTTTTTACGCACTCCGACTTTGCGTTCCGCCGTGGCCGCGTCTTCGCATCCGGTTCCGACGCCGACGTTGAGAGCCAGCCAGCCCCCGACTCCGAACTTATCGTATCGTGCTAAAATTTAGAGAGTGGTTAGATGATGAGGTAACCTCAGTGTAGACGAAGTTACGTCCCCGTGGGTCCCCCCGAAGGGGGGACCCACCCCCCATAAAAAAAATTAAATTGATCGTTATAAAGCTGAAATTTGATGAGAGATCAGAGTTGAGTTGCTTTAAAAGACTTGTATAGGAATCAAGAAGTTGACTCCGGCAACGGTGCTGGAGCCACTGCGGTGCCGAGTTAATAAAAATTCGTATAACAACAATGTTGGTGGCCTTATAAGGGTTATTGAGGTCGTAGAGTTCGAATATGATGGTTATAAGTCCGTATGGGATGTCTAGGACCCCCCATTAAGGGGGTCCCGACTGAAAAAAAAGAGCACAGAGTGCAAAAAACAAAGGAGGAATGAAGTTTTTTGTTTGTTGTGAAAGAAGGATGAAAGATTGGAAAAGGAGGAAAAGAATTAAGAAGGAGGCTGACTCAAGGAGGAGAGTTGACAGCTTGCACGTGCTGGCTCCGTGCGTACGATTATATAAATATTTGTGTAATGATCAAATATTTTTGTCCTTAATATGTTGTCGAGTCTGTAGATTCGAAAATAATGGTTTCAGAAAATAAATAAATAAAATTCTTATTCTTTTAGTTTATAACTTACAAATTTACGTTTTTATATACCCTAAAGCAGTAAATCACTAAATCAAACCACCATCCAACCAGCATCCAACCTCCCTCCTGACCATCTGTGACTAATGATCTATTTATTAAGCGTCACATTTTGAGATCATTTGATAAACATAACATTAAAATCAAGTTCTTTATACAACGATCAATCATATATGCTAACGAACAAAGTTTTCACATTAATAAACTTACTAGTTTCATCTGAACTATCTGAATAATAATCCCCCAAAGACAAAACTTAGCACATCTTAAACAGGAATAAACTGTTAACGTTAACAAAGTTCCACACTTTAACACCGTAAAGTTACTAATATAGCATACAAAGACGTAAACTATCTTACACTTTTCTAACATTTCGCTGTTATTTTACATTAACAGTAATATTAACAAAAAATTTACCATAACAGTGTGTAATTATCATACAGACCATGAGTATACTCTAACGTAACAAAGTTTTCACATTAATAAAGCTAAATAGCATTACCAGAACTAAGGATATAATATAACCACAACGAGAACCTCTACACCTTAAACAGGAATAAGCAGTCAACATTAGCAAAGTACTGCACCTTAACACCAGTAAAGTAAACTAACAATTCATCCAAAAACGTAAACTTTATTCACATCATTGTCAAGCATGTCTCTAACATAACAATGATAATTTTACATTAACATGCTAATATTAACAAAAAATTTCTATACATTGTGTAATATCACAGACCGCGAAAGTATTGCCTACATAACAACAAAACCAGACGAATAAACAGCCATCATCATCAATGTAGTCAATAAACGGAACATAATAGGAGTAAAACCAAGTTTTCATATTTTTATAAACAATTAATTGTTCATTGAAAAGACGTGTTATATAAATACATAAAAACATATAAATACATAAAAATATAAGTTTATTTTAAAATATTATTCATCTAACAGAGAACATAGATTCATTGGGTACGTTTCTATATATCTCTCTAAAGATTCGACATTCCTTAACAAAGGATGTAAGTAAAATGCCCTCAGGCAACACTAAAACCATCTCCGGCATTTTTGATTCAGCAGCAGCTCATCCTCATACAAGAGAAAGTAAACTTATCCAGGCTGATAGTTATAATGCACTCCTGTACACTGCATATACGGGAAACACATGTTTCGTGTAAATATCTAAGATTACACCATGTGCACCATTTATTATGTCATCAAAGTATGTCAACATCGTAAGATGTGATGTTAATTCGTTTTTTTATTTTAAGCAACGCTGTAAATTTTAAGATGTTCGAACTGTGAAACCTGATACACGTACGCTATGAAGGTCACACCAATCGTGGGTTTCCAATATGCGACATCAAGGGTTTTAATATTTGTCACACGACGAGAGCACAACGTCTATTCTATTATGACCTCTCACACTGTCACCTCTGATAGATATTTCTACTCGTCGAACCATTGGATAACATACCCTTATCCTCTAGCCATGCAGCAGCGATGTCGATAATCTTGATGAATCCATCAGCACAAACTGAAAAAAGGTCTATTATTTGACTCTCTGGCAGGAATACAAGCAATGTATCGGTATCCATCAGGTTGACGATAAAATTTTATTGACACAACATTGGGAATAACGAAGCTCCTCGTCGTAAAGAGGACATTCGTAGGAGCAGAATGAGAGGTCATCGTACCAGTACAGCGAAAAAATATCCTACTGAAGGAAATCGTATGCGTAAACAACCCTTAAAGGTAATGAGATTCTTCTTTCAAACCAATCAGAGAAGTAAACAAGATACAACGCACGAACGAGACCATATCAGTTCAAAAAAAGTATATATTCTCGTTAGACAACAACAAAAACAACACAACAACAACAACAACAATAACGACAACAAACAACACAACAACAACAACAACAACAACAACAACAACACCAACAACAACAAATAACATAGTACAAAATAAGTTCATTATATACCAACAACGAATATATGCTAACGTAACATTGTTTTCATAGTAATAAACTAACATAGCATACCAGAACTAGAATAAAGCCACAATGACAAAAACCTAACACAGCCTTACGCTAGAATAAACAACTAACATTAAAAAGTTCAATACTTTAATAGCAGTAAAGTAATAGCACAGCATACAAACAACCTATCACTCTTTTTCAAGGCTTATCTCTTAAAAACATATCATGTTAATTTTACATTAACAACTGATTTACGTAGCATTTAGACTATCATTTCGGATAAACATAGCGCAAAATGAGTTCTTTATATACTAACCATTGAATATATGCTAACATAACAAGGTTTTCATATTAATATAGCTAACATAGCATCATATGAACTAAGAAAATAATGTACAACGACAAACTAACACAACTTAAGCAAGAATAAAGTTTAACATTAACAAAGCTCCACACTTAACACCTAAGTAACTAACATTGCATACAAAACGTAACCTATTCATACTTTTTCCAAGCATATCTCTAACATATTAACGTTAATTTTACATTGACATAGTAATATTTAACAAAGGTTTATCATAACCTTACCATATCATACAGACCAACGAATAAGTGTATTCATAACAAATTTTTATCCAACATAACAAAAATAAGTTCTTTACTATACTAAACCATCAATATATGCTTAACCAACAAAGCTTTAGCGTCAATAAAGCTACCATATCATAACTGCAACTAAGAATATAATGTACAAAGGCAAACTTAACATACCTCGTGTATGAATAATCAGCTAACATCATGAAAATTCCCTACTTGTCAAAGGTAAAGTAGCTAATAGGTTACACAATACTCGCTATGTTCCTACTTTTCTCACATATCAGCAACAGGTAAAGCCGCATCATCTAACAAAATCCCTTAACAAAGTGACCAATCTATCAAAGATACCAACATCTGGAACTATGAATTAACACCATCTTCATCAAAGTGTCACTCGTTTTGAGTATAACATCAATTGTCCTAATGAAAAAACATAGACATTAGCAAAATTCTAGGGCAAAACCAACATACCCAACAAAAATTTAACCTAGGCTCCCGTTTCTAACACATCAGCGTCAGTTAACACAGTAATATCTTACAAAAACTCATCATTTCTCTAACAAATCAGTGTTATTTTCAATTGTCTAGCTAATATTAACATAACTACCGTAACTTACGAATAAACAGTTCTATTAATCCAGTAAATCAAACCACCCATCCTGCAGCCCCTACCGTCCCACCCGCCTGGATCTATTGAACTATTATTCAAGTCATATTCAAGTATCATTTTGGACAAATAACATAAAAATAATTCTTTATATACTAACCAACGAAATCTGCTTAACCAACAAAGTTTGCATCAATAAAGCTAACAAATCATAACCGCGACTAGAATTTAATGTACAAAGCAACCTAACATCCTCGCGTATGAATAAACAGCTAACAACCTGGAAAAATTCCCTACTGATCAAGGTAAAGTAGCTAACAGGTCACACAATACTCGATATGTTCCCACTTGTCGAGGCATATTAGCAACAGGTAAAGCCTTATTATCTAAACAAAATCCCTAACAAAGTGACCAATCTATCAAAAAATGCCACCATCTTGAACTATGAATTTGACACTATCTTCATCAAAGTGTCACTCGTTCGAGTATAACATCATTTGACCTATGAATAAACGTAGACATTAGCAAAAGTTTAGGGCAAACCTGACATTATTCAACAAAAACTTAACCTAGGCTCACGTTTCTAACACATCATTTCGTCAGTTAACACAGTAATATCTTACAAAAACTCATCATTTCTCTAACAAATCAGTGTTATTTCCACATTGTAATAGTAATATTTAACATAACGTAACTAACTTAAGAATAACAGTTTTCATTAAACCAACGAGTATCTAAAGCAAACACATTACCTTCGAAAAAAAAACCCAGATGCGCCCCTTGGAAAAGGGTGTGAACCTGCGAGGGATCACCCGAAGGGGTGTAAGCGGGCTTTACCCCTCCTTCGGAGGGGTAAAGCCCTACCATATCATAACTGCAACTAAGAATATAAGGGGTAAAGCCCGCTTACACCCCTTCGGGGTGATTCCCCCTCGCAGGATCACACCCTTTCAAGGCCACCCCCTGGTTTTTTCTCGGAGGTAATGTGTTTGCCTTTAGATACTCCGTGGTTGAATGAAAACGTTATCTTAAGTTAGTACGTTATGTTAAGATAATTACTATACAATGGAAATAACACTGATTTGTAGAAAATGATTGAGTTTGTAAGATTTACCTTTGGCCGCATCATCTAATTCACATAGACATAGAAGCGCGTTAAAACAGCGTAGAGACACTAGAGATTAAAGCTTTGATATGCGTAATATCTGTCATAGGCTCTTGCAACCCTTAGAACTTTTGCATTAATAGTCTACTTTATTACATAGGCCCCCATCAAATCCTATTCATCATACTCGACCAACTCTCGATTGACACTTTGATGAAAATAGTGACAAGTTCCTAAGTTTCCCGAAATGTGAGCAAATATTTATAGAATTATGCCCTATGTAAGGAGTGTTTTAGATACTCAAAGCCCTCTACTGAGTTGCCATTAAAAACTGCCTCAAAAAATAACATATGAGTATTGTGTGACCTAATAGACTACTATACTCTTTGAATCCTGATATCAGCGAGATTATCAAGCATGTTAGCCTGATCGCAGTAACAAAATATTCATACCAAAACAATGAGGTCAATTATGTTTGCTTATATCTCCGAACATTTATAAATTTCCTCCAAGTCGCAGTTATCAAATATTGTTAAAAGTAAATTATTAGATGCTAAAATTATGCTTTGTCTAATGCAAAGATCATTCGACTAGTTAGTATATTAAAGATAACTAATATTTTATTGTTAAGTTGATCGCATAAATTTATACTGATACTAGACTTGATCAACTTTATTACAATAGATCATCAAAAGACGTCAAATGAGACCCGCAGCCCTAGCCTGACCCCAGGTCCCCACCCAGTCCCACCCGCCGTATCTAGTTAAACTATTGATTCAAGTCATATTTCAAGAATGGTGGTTTGATTTACTGGATTAATGAAAACTGTTTTTATCTCGTAAGTTAGTACGTTAGTTAAATATTACGTATGACAATGTGAATAATAACACGATTTGTTAGGAGAAATGCCTAGTTTTTTTTAATATTACTTGTTAAAACTGGACGTGATGTCGTGAAGAAACGTAGCCTGGTTAACGTGTTTGCTGGGTAATGTTAGGTTTGCCCTATAATCTGGCTAATGGTCATGATTATTCTTGGCCCGCCGTTTATAGTGAGAACAGTGACAACGTTGATGAAATTGTTGTTAATTCATAGTTCCAGAATGTGTATCTTTGATAATTTTTGGTCACTTTTTTAAAGGGATTTGTTAGATGATCGGCTTTACTGTTCTATATTTGAGAAAAGTAGGAAAGCATACGAGTATTGTTAACCTTGTAGCACTTTACTTTGACAAGTAGGGAATTTTCATGATGTTAGCTGATTATTCATACACGAAGTATGTTAAGTTTGCCTTTGTACATTATTATTCTTAGTTCCAAGTTATGGATATGGTAGCTTTATTGCCGCAAACTTGTGGTTAAGCCATATATCGATGTTAGTATATAAAACTTAATTTTGTGAAAGCAGTACATATTCATAGTTTTTACAATTATTCGTTGTTTGTATGATAATTGGTCAAGATTATGATATCCTTGTTGAATATTACTATGTCAATGTAAAATTAACGTTAATATTTTAGAGATTTGCTTGAAAAAAGTATGAATAGGTTACGTTTGTATGCAATGTTAGTTACTTTACAGGGTTAATGTGACTGTTAATGTTAACACTTTATGCTTGCTAAGTGTGTTTAGTTGCGTTGCTACATTATTTCTTAGGTTCATATATGCGATGTTAGCTATATTAATATGAAAAACCTTGTTATGTTAGCATATTTCAATGGTTATATATAAAAACTCATTTTGCGCTACTTTATCCGAAATTGATAGCTAAATGCTACGTAAATCAGTTGTTAAATGTAAAATTAACAATTGAATAGTTAGAATATGCTTAAAAAGAGGTGAATAGGTTACTTTGTATGCTGTCTAGGTACTTTACTCCTATAAGTATGAACTTTCGTTAATGTTAGTTGTTTATTCTAGCGTAAGTTGTTAGGTTTGTCATGGCCTTATTTCTAGTCTGGTAATGCTATGGTTAGCTTATTAAATGAAAAACAATGTTACGTAGCAATATTCGTTGGTTGGATATAAAAACTTATTTTTTACTATTGTTATTTGTTGTGGTGTTGTTGTTGTTGTTGTTGTTGTTTTGTTGTTGTGTTGTTGTTGTTGTTGTTTTGTTGTTGTCGTTGTTGTGTTGTTGTTTTGGTTTGTTGTTGTTTGTTCTAACGAGAATTATACCCTTTTTGAACTTTTTTGAATATGGTTCGTTCGCTGCGTTGATTCTTGATTTACTTTCTTCTGATTGTTAAAGAAAGATCTTATACCTCATAAGGGTTGTACGCAATACGATTTCCTCCAGTAGGATAATTTTTCGCTGTACTGTACGATGACATCTCCCCTCATCTCCACGTCTGTTGTTGATATCTTCACGAGGACTTTCGTTATTCCCAACGATGTGTCAATAAAATTTTATAACCGATGGATACCGATACATGCTTGTATTCCTCCAGAGAGTCAAATAATAGACCTTTATTCGTTGTGCTGATGATTCATCAAGATTATCGACATCGCTGCTGCATGGCTAAGGATAGGGTATGTTAATCCATATGGTTCGACAGAGTAGTGAAATATTCTATCAGAGTGACAGTGTGAAGGTCATCATTAGAAAGACTTAGCTCTCGTCGTGTGCAATATTAAAACCCTTTGATGACGAACTATGGAAACCCATCATTGGGTACCTTCATGGTACGTGTATAGTTCCAGTTCGAACATCTGGAATATACATCATTGTTAAAAGAAAAAACGAATTAACATTTCACTCTTAACGATGTTGACATTACTTGATACATAATTACATTGTAGCAAATGGTGTAATCTATGATATTTACACCGAAATGTGGTTTCCCGTATAATACAGTGTAAGGAGTTGCATTAATAACTATCCACCTGGATAAGTTACATTCTCTCTTGTATAGAGAATGAGTCTGCTGAATCAAAAATATGCCGGAAAATGTTTAGGTGGAAGCATTATACTTACCATCCTTTTACAAGGTGTCCGAATCTTTAGAGAAATATAAACTACCAACTGAATCCTATGTCCTGATAGATGAATTTAAATATTAAAAAAAATAAACTTATATTTTTATGTATTATATGTTTTTATGTATTTATATAACACTCTTTTCAATAAAAATTATTGTTTTAAAATATGAAAACTTGTTTTACTTCCCGCTTATATGTTCGATTTATTGACTACATGAAGATGACTGGCTGTTATTCGTCGGGTTTTAGTTATTACATACTTTCGCGTCTTTATGAATAATACCACAAGTTATAGTAAATTTTTGTTAAATATTAGGCATGTTGATGTAAAATATCTTGTTATGTTAGAGAACATGCTTGAACAAGTGTAATAAGTTACGTTTTTGGATGAATTGTTAGTTACTTTACTGTTTTAAGTGCAGTACTTTGCTAATGTTGACTGTTTATTCCTGTTTAAGGTGTGTTGGGTTTCTCGTTGTGGGTTATATAGTCAAGTTGAGCTATGTAGCTTTATTAATGTGGAAAACTTTTACGTTAGAGTATTACTCATTGGATTCTGTAGGATATTTACAACCCACTTATGGTAAATTTTTGTTTAAATAACATTCTAATGTAAAAATAACACGAAAATCTTAGAAAATTTAAGTGTTACGTCTTGTTGCTATATTAGTAACTTTACCGTGTAAGTGTGGAACTTTGTTAACGTTAACAGTTTATTCCTGTTTAAGAGGGGCTAGGTTTGTCGTTGTGGGTTATATTAGTTCAGATGATACTACGTAAGCT
>JABUQX010100385.1:25000-36853 GCA_015478945.1 Trachelipus rathkii
CTTGAAATTTGAAAGTAAAAGAATAATATTTAAAGGTGCCGACTACGTATTGAAACTGCGAAGGAATCTACAAAATGTAGCCTATGAACACTCAGGTCTTATCAGTTGTGTACCAAACGTTGCTCTGTTCAATTATGTTTGTAGTGCTCCAAGGTCTCTTTAAATTCCCTGAACATGTCTCACCCACTGAAGACAAGAAAAACAGCGCATATTTGCACAGTATATATATACTATGATATTTGGTGGATTGGACAGATGACTGAAAAGATCAGTAGTACAAGACTCCCATCAATTGGAGATGTATAATGTCGCATTTTTAATCAGACTAATGACAAGAAAACAGTGCAAGATACATCAAATATTGTTCACTCAGAAATATATGATATTTGAGACAAGGCTAAAATACTCACACGACTCAAGCAACATGTGCTAGCCAAGATTCAGAAGCTATAAGGACAATATAGATTGCTTCAAAAATCAAGATCAAAAAGAAGTAAATCTCAAGCAGAGAAAGAAAGCAAAATATAAAAATAGCTTAGCCGATTTCTTTAATATTGCATATGCTACTGCAATGACTATGATATCAAATGAAGAAGAGCGATTATTCCGTAATTCTCAGAGAGAAAAAGGCAGGGTTGGGTATATGAGCGATATTGACAGGGATTATGGTGCAAAACAAAGCAAATGGCTTAAAAGGGAAGAATAAGAAAGCAAGGAAATAGAAAGAGAAATTCATCGCAAAAAAAGAAGCATCGGTTGTTATGCTAAAAAGTAGTAGTGATGACAGCAGTGATTCACATTGTAATGACGAACCCCAGCCTGTACCATCCGGAACCAAAGCAAGTAAAATATTACAATCGACTTGGCAATGGATTTAGATAGAGAGAAAATGAGTGATCAAAGTGCAATGTTGTTGTTATCTGCTACCGCTTCAGCTTGTAGAAAAAATATTGATGACGTAGCTGTGATAAGTAGGAGCACCTTGCAACTACAAAGATCTGCAGTTCGTAAGCCAATTGCAGACAATATTAAATAAACACATTAGGGTGTTTCACGGGTTACTATTCTCTGGAATGGTAAATTATTTCAGAATTTAACAGATGAAGAAAATGTTGAACGATTAGCTATCTTAGTTAGTGTAGAGAGCAAATCAAAGCTTTTGGGTGTACCAAAACTTTTAAAAGGAACTGGTGAGCAAGTTGCAAATGTTGTAGTTGAATGTGCGAAAGAGTGGAACTTGGAAGACAGTGTAAGTTGAGTGTATTTTGAAACTACTGCAAGTAATACTGAAAAAGGGTGCCTGTGAAATTATCGAAAAAAAGTTGAAAAGAAGTCTTTTATTCTTTGCATATCGACATTAATGCAGACATGACATGCCGACTTTAATGAAATTATTGTGGCTACTTCTTTCAAAAAATGCTATAACGTCTCAACTGGAAAAGATATTCTGCTGTTCAAACGTTTCAAGATATTCTGGAAAAATATTAATACATTAAAGAATAAAACAGTTCACATGGAAACGTCATTGAAAGAAAACATCTTAACTTTTTGCATCAATCAATTAAAGAAATGTCACCCACGGGAGGATTATCGTGAAATATTGGAATTGACAGTTCTTTATTTTGGAGGCATCCTGGAGACAGAGAGAGAGAGAGAGAGAGAGAGAGAGAGAGAGAGAGAGAGAGAGAGAAGAGAATGAGAGGGAGAGAGAGAGAGAGAGAGAGAGAGTAGAGAGAAAGAGAGAGAGAGAGAGAGAGAGAGAGAGAGAGAGAGAGAGAGAGAGATTTCTTTTCGCAAACTTGATGTTCTGCATTGGGCACGATGGATGGCGCGAATCATCTATTCATTAAAAATGTTATTGTTCAAGTCACAGTTCAAGATGACAACTCAAAATGAAGTTACAATAAAAAGATTTGCATGTTTTGCTGTACGGTATTATGCTCCCTACTGGATTTTAGCTCCATTAGCAAGTTTGGCTCTAAGAAATGACCTAAAGTATCTCCAAGATCTTGAATGTTGTGCTGATAATGAACTCTCATTAGTAGCTAGTAAAGCACTTAAATATCACATGTGGTACCCAGGTGAAGAGCTAGTAGCACGTGCGTTTATCGATGGTGAAGTAACAGTTGATATGAAATGCAAGATGGGTGAAGCTCTTAAGACGGCGAGAAGAAAAAGTCTAGACAGTCCGGAGAAACGATAGGTGTATTGAATAACCAAGATGGCACCCGCCATAAAACACTGGCCGAGTTAACTACAGAATCTACCTTTTTGTTTTTTTGCAAAATGCATTTAGACTCGTTAATTCTCGATATAGATCCTCTAGAATGGCACAACAGAAACAACTTCAAGAAAGCAATGAAAATAACACAGACACTAAATGTTATCAACGATAATGCTGAAAGAGCTATAGCATTTATTCAAAACTACAATAATCATATAACGAAAAAAGAAGAGCAGATGCAATACATTCTCATAATCGTAGAAAGACAGAAAAATTTTCAGGAGTAACCGAAGAGCAGCTGAAAAGGAGTTGGGAAAATAATTAAATGATCCTCGTTAATTAAATGTGAATAAATGACAAATAAAATAAAAAACAGTGGATTAGGATTTTTGTGAAATCACATTAAAAAGCGCGCTTCATATGGTTATCTCATGGGTGGTGTGGAAAAACTATAAAAATGTCAGGGGGTTCATCACTGTCCTGTTGAGATATTCTTCAATCAGATTAAATATATCACATAGCGTTTTATGGCACCTCATAACTTGAGAGGGATTGAGGACTTAAAATGATTTAGTAAAATTTTTACCTCTATTGCCCTAAGGACTGCCCTATTATATATATTTATATAATATATATATATATATATAACAACAACAACCTTGTATACTATATATAATAACTTAGCAACAATAACCTTATAACAACATAACATATATGCTATATATATTAGTATATATATATATATACTCTTTCTATATGTATATATATATATATATATATATATTTATAACTATATATATATATAGTTGTTAAATATTGCATAATCGCAATTTATTATTTAGATCTTAAACAAATAACATAAAGTGGGAAGGTAAAGAATTACTGCTGCTCCAGGGTTTGAACTTCGCATGTTTGCTGAGAAATATGAGGACATCATCTACTCGATGCTTTATGACTGAGGCCTATCCCCTGTGAGGAAAGCTCGGTCATGCATATCAGCTGTATCCTGTATACAGTGTAGTTCATCTGAAGAAAGGCTGTATTCTTTGTTCCACCTCATTACTTATTTAAAGACCTATATACTCTTTCTCTCTCTCTCTCTCTCTCTATATATATATATATATATATATATATATATATATATATATATATATATATATATATATATATATCTTACTACTTATATACTCATTGCTGCTGCTGTAACTATATAACATATATATATATATACTATGCTATATATCATATATTTATATATATATTTTTTTTTTATTTTTATTTTTATTTTTTTTTAAACATATCACCATATCACGCACAGGTGCAGGGTGGCGTTGGTGATTGATAAGGTTTATCTAATCAACATATTCATGAAATAAAATTATATGATAGAGAAGGGGGTTTTCAGCCCCTTGCTACCAGACGAAGAGAAATCTTCTTATGACCTCGAACGATGACTTTGAGATTTTCAGCTTCACACCAATACTCTATTCACAATTCGTAGAATATAAAGTTTCAAGAAAAAATTTTGTTTGTTTATAAAATCTCATACAAAATTATTAAAAATGTTGCCAAAGTGTTGCTCCCTCCATCTCTCAGATTTTTAAAAAAACGTTATTACTTACCCAAAAATTAATTAAATTTTACGAAATTTTAATCATTAAAACATATTTTTACTAGTTATTCAAAACCAAAACTTGAAACTTAAATACTCTCTCTTCTGAAAACACAATTCTCAAAGCAAATGTTGCTTGCAGCCTTCTCAGAATTTTCTTTGTACTTTCCAATAACACTCCAAGATCTTTCTCATTCTTCCCCAGTCTTCCCTCTGATGTTTCTCTTTTGCTTCCCTTCTGGTTTTGCCGCGTCTTTAACTCGATGACCGTCGAATCATATATATATATATATATATAACCTTAACTTATATATAATATATTCTTTATATATATATATATATATGTAGCAAGGTTCTAAGAAATGACCTAAAGTATCTCCAAGATCTTGAATGTTGTGATGATAATGAACTCTTATTAGTAGCTAGTAAAGCACTTAAAAAGACCGGTGGGCTACCAAGTTGAACCAGAGTTGAGAAAATTATATAGGAAAGATCAAACAATTTTGTCAACATGTCCCTGAATAAGGCTTTTGAAAATGTGCAAGTGAGGAGAAGTTTATAAAGTTAAAAAATTAATAAATTTCAGACAAAGATTTTATCAGTAGAGTACATGTAAGGTCGAGCATTTCTGTTAAGTCTGTAATCAGAGAGTTTGACAGAAGATGTTTACAAAGTCGTGCCACAAAAATACTCTCAGTGATTGCGTATGTAACTGAGGAGTTCAGAAAACCAGTGTCCATCTTAATAGCCATATTAAAGAGAAATCGACGCGACTATTCGAACGCCATAATGAGTCTCGAGAAAATCAGTGAGAGAGAATGAGTTGATAAGACAAGTTAATAGACACAACCTTTCAGGGAGAGCTGTGTGAATGGAACTAACTCAGATGTGTAAACGTTCCTCATAAAGGAGCAAATGACTGCCCTATAAAGCGCAAACAACTAGGATGACAGAAATATATATATATATAAATATATATATATATATATATATATATATATATATATATATATATATATATATATATATATATATATATATATAGTATATATATATATATATGCTTGCATATATAAGTCATTCTTGAATACTCTTACTTCTTCTTCGCTATATATATATAATATATATATATATATATATATATATATTGTATGTGTGTGTGTATTATTATGAAACATGTAATAGAACGGCATTTGGTCCTCTGTCTAATTTTCGATTCATATATTTTTCATATTTTACGTATATATTTAAACTAACACGTGAAAGTGATAAAAAAATACATTGACAAAATTTCGAAAGAGAAACTCACAATCACAAACACAAGTTTTGGGAAGAACACTTCATTCATGGAGGTAAAATTTTATGAAATTTGTAAATCTGTTTAAGTTTCATTTTGTCTTTATTTGTAAGATTAAAATATTTAGCAGTTGAAAGAACATTTTAAATCAATATCACTTTCTTTTCTTATAAAATAAAGCAAAGTTAAAAATGATCTCCTTGATAAACTATTTCTATTTTGCAATAAATGCTGCAAAATGATTGAAATATTTCTTTCCATTTCTTCTCTGAATTTGAATTAGGAAAAGAAAGGTTACAAACCCGCTTCCTTTCGTGATGAATATATAATCTTTTTCGTCATTCCGTGGAACGAATCTGATGCACGTTGAATCGTGAAACGCCGACATCGCTTTCGCAATTACTGCTCTTTCATTAGTATCTGTCACAATTATATATATATATATATATATATATATATATATATATTTATATGTATAAATATATATATATAATATGTATAGCCATAATATAACCTTAATAATAATAACAACAATATATATGTAATAATATAATATAACATATAACATAATGCTAATAATAACCAATATATGTAATAATATACATATATGTATATATAATAATATATGTATATATATATGTATAATAATATGTATATTCTTCTTCTTCACTTCTTCACTTCTTCACCATTAGATATGGCATAATAATAATATATAATATAACCAATATAATAGATTATTTAGAACATATAATACAATTATATGTATAATAACAATAATAATAATATAATAATATATATAGCATATAACTTAAATAATATGTAATATAATAATAATTTAATATAACATATAATATATAACATAATAATATAATAATAATAATATATATATGTGTATGCTCTTATATATGTGTATATATATATAACCAATAATATAACCAATAATATTATATATGTATATATATATGCTTTCTAACATATATGTATTTACTGTTTAACATATATATATGTATATATATATATATATGTAATATACATATAATAATAATAACTAAATATATATATATGTATATATCATATATCTTTACATATATATATATATAATATTTATAAAAATACTACTACTGCTTACTTCCTTGGGTATGTAATATGTATATAATATATATATAACAATAACAATATATATATATATATATATATATATATATATGCTGTGTATATATTATGTATAATATATATTAGTAATAATATATAATAACATATATATATATATATATATATATATATATATATATATATATATATATATATATATGTATTTAAATATATACGAACTAAATATTTAATATGTAATAATATAATAATAATATAATAATAATATAATATATAACTCTGTATATATATAATAATAATATATATATACTCTTAGCTGTAATATAATAATATATATATGCTATACTTTACATAAATATATGCTCTTATGCTGTATCTTAGCAATGACATTATATCTTTGCTTAATAATATGTAGCCAATAATAATAGCTATGTAATATATATAGCAATATATATATATATAATTAGTAATAACAATAACCAATAACCATATATGTAATAACCAATATGTATATACATATATGTTATATATATGTAATAATAATAATATATATAATAATATATATATATCTATATATATATATATATACATAATAATAATAATAATAATAACAATAATAATATATATAATAGCAATATATGTAATATATATGTATAACAATATAATAATATATAATATAAATGTTTCATATACTGCGCGCATATGTATCAGCGCAGCAATATGTATGTAATAACCAATAATAATAATAATATTATGTATATATATAATATAACCAGCAATAACAGATATTTAGCTAACTATTCAATAATAATAATATGCCAGCTGTTGCCAATAATTTACAACTATTAACATGTAATAACACTTAATAATAATAGCCAATAATAATAGCCAACCTTAATAATAATAATAATAATAATAATAATAATAATAATAATAATAATAATAACATATATATATATATATAATAATAATAACTAATAATATATGTAATAATAATATATAACATAATAATATATATATGTAATAATAATAAATAATATTAATAATATGTAGATATATATATATATAATAATAACATATATACTTTCAATAATAATAAATGCTCAACAATATAATATATATATATATTATATATATATCTATATAACTAACATATATATGTATATATATATATGGCATAACATATAAAATGTAATATATATAATAATATGTATATATAATAACCAATATATATAGCAACAATAATATATGTAACAATAATAATATATAATATATAATATAGACACATTTTATTACATATATGCACAAGGTATGTATGTAATAATAGTAACCAGCAGCAGCAATATATAACCAACCAATAATGTAATAACAACCAACTTAACAGCAACCAATATCTTAGCTGTAGCAACAATAACAATATTTGCTAACATTAATGTATCAACAACCAATAACCAATAATAATAATAATACGTGTATATGTAATAATAATATGTATATAACTCAATAATAATAATAATATATATAATAATATATATATATAACTAACTAATAATAATAATATATATATATGCTGGCTTATATACGCCATATATATATAACTTATATATATATATATATATATATATATATATATATATACTGCTATATATACCATATATATATACCATAATATCATAAAGATCCGAAAATTTTGGAAAGAGTTTAAAGTCGGTAAGTGGCATTTAGTTGTTGTAGCAATATAAAGCTATAAATGAGATTTAACACGTTGAGAAGAAACTCTAAAATAGAATCGATGATGCAAATTTACTGATTTAAATGCAATTAAAAGTATTAAAAATTGATTTCAAACCCCATGAAATTAGACGTGGATCTAGAAATAAACGCCAGTTTTCATGCCTAAACTGCACAATTACCATAACAACTAACATATATATATATATATATATATATATATATACTATATATATATATATATATATATATATCTAACTGCTATATATATATATATATATATATATATATATATATAAAAATATATATATATATATAGCAATAACCATATAATGTATATATATATTGCTATATATATAATAACAACAACCTTAACCTTCCGCCTTGCATGTATATATAACCTTATATACTTACTAACATGTATAATATATATATATAATACAATAACCTTGTAATATAAATATCATATGTAATATAGCAATAACCTTTCTTAACCATAATATATATATATATATATATATATATATATATATATATAACTAATAATAACAACCTTATATAATAATAACCTTAACGTTAGTAAGACAGTAAGTGTATATATATAAATATATGAAACTTGTATGTATATATATGTATATAGCATAAAAATAAAGTAGTAACTTATATATATATAATAACAATAATAACTTGTAATAACAATAATATTGGTGTCTATTGGCATATATATACATGTAATGTATATAATAATAACAGCCAGCAACCAGCAACTGTATAACAACAGCAACCAACATAACCAGCCAGCCATGCGCTAGCTAGCTGGCAGCAGCCAATAATGTATGCTATAACTCGCATTTACCTTAACCAGCCATGTATATGGCCAATAACCAACCCAGTAGCCTGTATGGCACGTAACAACAGCAGCCAGCAGCAGCAACCTTAGCGGCGCCAACGGCGCCATGCTGGCTGTAACCAGCATGCTGTAATGCAACAGCAATAACTCTTCCAGCAGCAACGTGGCAGTAGCAGTAGTAATATGTATATTAATAATAATAATATAGCCAATAATAATTAATATAATATAACAATAATATAATATATAATATATAACAGCAACATAATGTAACCAATATGTATATCTATTTAGCCAAAGTAGCAATATATCTTAGTGATTTGTGCTAATAAGAATAATCTTGAATCATGCAACAACGATGCCATTAACCTTTTTTAAGCCCCAAATATCAACAACATATGTAATAACCAACTCAGATATCTCTATTAACATCATAGCAAGAACAAAGGCGTGAACCTATCTATATGAGTTCTGCTTTTTGTTTAGGCAAATTCGTCACGAACCAAATCAATGAGTTTTGCTTGTGTGATGAGGTGGGATTTAGTATTTAATTCTTCTGATATGTATATTTAATCTCTTGAATCTTTTGCTTTTCCAGCAGTGCCAGGAAAACTATAATTAGAGTCAAAGATTTCATGCCAAAAAGTGGTGCTTCTGAAATTGGTAAGACCACCAAAAATTCATAGTCCCATAACTGATTGAACTTTGCATATAAGAAACTGATTTATAATAACCAATATAGTATATATTAACGTATAACAATAATAACAACCGCATAACGCCGCGCCCGCCGCTGTTGCTATATATCGCCATATCGTTGCGGAATATGGAAACACAGTGGGCACATGGCATTCCTGTACATTGTCTATCGGCGACACTTTTGTCAAGTGTTTCGAATCTAGCGCGGTAAAAAATTCTCTTATTATTGCTAAATTTGCCGCAACAGTTGTTATGCCTATGTCAGCGTTGCTTGACTTTGATTGGTTGCTTCTGTAACCCAGGAGCACCCCCCCAGTAGGGTTTCCAAGCACCCTTCTATGGATTTAAATAAGTTCCGAGTATCAAAGTAGTGATATCGAGGCAGGGAACATGAAAATTGTAATGCAATTATCAGGGAATGACGGATTGGAGCACTTTTTGAGACTTGTGTAAAGTAGTGTAACGGAGACGCTGTTGGCATTGGTTTGAATCTTGGTAGGAAGTGAAATTTTCTCCATCATATTCGTAACATATATATATATATATATATATATATATATATAACTCTTTCTATATATATATATATATATATATATATACTATATATATATATATATATATATATAACATATATATAACAGCAACGCCAATAACCAATATTGTATGTAATTTGTATGGCAACATTATATACCATACTGCTTAATAATAATATATCTTTCGCTATAACTTCTTATATATGTATGTATAATAATATATATGTAATAGCAACATATATGTATATATATATATAGTAAAATATGTAAATAATACAGTAGCAAGAACAAAACAAATCTGTAATATAGAAAATAGTCGAGAATAGTATTCAAATCTTGGAATTATAATACACTTTGCGATAAAATATGCATAATAACCAATAATAATATATATACATGCAACCTTTATATATATGTATATATATATATTTATATATATATATATTTACTCTGCTATAATAACATATATATATACTGCTATATATATATGCTATCTTAACATATATATATATATATATATATGCTATATATGCTATATATATATCTGGCATCCTCGATAGGCCTGGCCAGCCAGCGGATTGGACGTTATGCCCGTATATCCTAGAACCTTTCTCGATGGGGTCCGACTGACAGGACGCAGGTCCTTCCTAACTCTAGAAGGTTATATATATATATATAAATATATATATATATATATATATATATATACTTATATATATATATATATAATACCAGTATATATATGTATATGAAGTAATAATATAATAATAGTAATAGCTCTTCTTCTTCATACTTCAGCATAGCTGTATAATATGTAATATGTAGTAATAATAATAATAACATATGTAATAATAACATGTATAATAATATATATATATATTGGCTATATGTATCAACTTAACCAATAATAATAATATATATATATAATATATATAACATATATAACATAATAATAATACATATATGTATATGTATATATATATATCAATAATATTTTTAATATATATGTTAATATAATAGCCAGCAATAATAGCCAGCCAACCTTCAGCATAACCAGTAACCATGTATGCTATGTATGCTGTATAGCACCATGTATATGCTCAATATATATGACCCCAGCTAGCTAGCTGCTATATAATATAATATGTATAGCCATATAATATATATATCAGCAACCAACCTAATAACAATAGTAATAGCAATAACAATAACATAGATGTAGCAGTAATAATAATAATAATAATAATAGTATATAGCAATAATATATATATATGTATAATAATAATAATATATATATATATATATATATGTAGCATATAATATAATATACTTCTTCTGAAGAAGCTATATGCTTCAATAATATATGTAATAATATACAAATAATAATATGTAATATAATATATGTTATGTATAATATATATATATATATATATACCTTAACTTAAACCAGTATGTATGTAACCAACCTTCAGTATGCTGCGCCAGCAACAACGCGCCTGCTCAGCATATATAGCCAACTGCTGCTTAACCTTATGCCGCGCCGCGCTATACCTTTGTATATGCGCTGCTAACCTTGCTGCTTATATATTATTTATTTATTCTTTTTATTTTTAATATTTAAAATAAGGGTAAAATATTTTCTTTCTCGGATGAGAATAACAAAAAGAGCATTTATCGTGAAACGCTTTTCGCGTTCGTGCCACCGCCCACCACTCATTTTCTCCAATCATTTTTTTTTAATCGAGGTTTCACACTTTCTGGAGGAAAGTCAGGGAAAGGTCAGGGAGAAAAAAAAAT
>JABUQX010100386.1:0-24100 GCA_015478945.1 Trachelipus rathkii
CTGGTCGAATAATATAATTTTTGTGTGTTTTTTTTAGTTTTTCCACTTGATCTGAGTTGTGAAAAGATTGATATAGCCCTAAAAAATATACCATGTTTCTTCGGTGTTAGAACAATACAACTCCTATCTGTTCAATATTAACTTAATGAAACGGGTATTAAGTAGTAGGGTTATAGTAGATGTCATTAGTCTTTTCGTATATTTATATTTGGTATATATATTTTATACGGTATATACTTATATAATTTTCATATACGTTCAGTAGACGATATGTAGTAGTAGTTGATTGTAGTATTTCTTATTATTATTCTATTATATAGTGAATATATATATACTATATCTTTATCGTCTTATAAAATTAAATACGTTTCGGTTTAGCTATATTGTTCCTTTATAATTACTATTTATTTTATATATTTCTGATTATATATATTATGTAGTTATTCTTTATATATATAATATATTTATATTTAATATATCTAGTCTATATTATATATACGGATTTAGGGTTGTATGATATCTGAATCATATTAAATATATATTATATGATACTATATTTTATGATTTGTATTATTACTATTACTGTCTAATATAAATTATATATAATAATGAACGTTATGTAGTATTATTTATTGTATGTTTTTATACTATTATTTATATATATTATATATATTATATATATTATTTGATTTATTATGGTATTTTACTTTTCTATTATATTTCTCTATAATATACGATAGTATGGTGTATATGTTACTGTTATCATATATGTTTCGCTCTAGATCTTCTTGGAGAGAATGTTCTTTCGTTTAATTCTGTCCCTGCTTCGTACGTCAGTTGATGGTAACCGTCGAAAGCTTTCTGAAGAGTCCGTTTATTCCGTACTGTCTCAGAAAATGTTTAGTACGAAAATTGTCGATATTTCAAGGCTATTCCGGAGGGTCGATAATCATTTTACCCAATAAAAAACATGGACTTGTTAAAAACTTATGGGCATTTTTGTTGAAAATTTATATTTACAGAGCTATGTTTATTTATGTATTTCAGGTGTAGAGGAGGAGCTATTGTACATCAGTTCAATAAACTATCTTTGTGGATTTTATTTTATTCTTCCAGAATTGGTGTACGGCTTATTATACGCGAATAGCTTAATTCAAGAAGCAATTCATATAGCTCTAACAGAACTCGAAATTGAGAAAAGAGATAAATAAATGGTGATGGCTTTTGGTCAAAGTACCGTTCTCTTTTCTACCTTGGATACTTGTGTTTTTTGAATCAGACAGCGCGCATTGCTTAAGAAGCAACGAAAGCTTTCTATTATCACGTCAACAAATTACATGTGCAGAGTATTGTAGAAATTGCACAACCTACCCTAAAGAGAGATGTAGTTCTTCTATATTCGAGATGAAGCTTTTAGCAATTATCTTTAAGTCAGTTACTGTTTCCTTTTTAATCAGATTAACGAAGATGATGACATGGATCATTTTTCTACTTTCAATGGCCATAGTTGGGCTATTGGATTGTCCGGTGAGTATTTTTCTTTATATCCAAAAGGCCATCTAATTAATTATGCCTTTCGTTTGTTGGAGGTGCCAGTATTAAATTCTAAAGTTGAGGGCTTTATAGATAGACGTTTTCAGGTGTTTTTACCTCAAATAATATCATTCGTTACATTGTCATACCACCATTTCCAGCACCCTTTCCGTCAGGAAAATACTACCGTAAGGGTTTTCAGCAAAGTATTGTAGTAAGCGTTCGGGTCGTAGTTTACTTTTTCCTTTTGGTGTCAATTCTTACAAAAAGCAAGTGCATTTTTTGCGAATTCACAATGTTTCTAAGCTATAAACGGGAATCAAAAATAGTGTTGGCGCCTTTCCATTGTCTTTTAAATCGGCCTTTGGTATGCGATCCAAAAAGCAAATAAATCAGCTAAGGAGGCCCTGAGGACTCTTACCTATTACCGGAATAGTCTCAGTCACAACCAAAAATTCTAATCCCTCAAGTCTGCTTCTGCTTCAGTGTAAAATTCTTTTACCTATCTACGACTGCATTTGATGTATCCGTCCCATGGTCCTAGGTTAGCATAGAAAGAGCAGAATATTCCAAGTTGATGCATGTAGGTGCAGCAACTTTGGTCTGGTCAGAAAATTTAGATCTTCAAGGATTTGGAACCTCGAATTTGTTTCATTTTTCCAATGTATAAATGTTGAATTATGCTGAAAATACATGGAAAATGTTTTTGAATCACTTAAATTGGAGAACTTTCATGTAGATTCTATAACTTTCTCCTATAGGAGAAGGACAAACGTTGTTATTAGAGGTAAGGATTTTTAATTCCCTGCCTATATTTTCCCATCATCATTGGCTTTTTTCATCAGTCAGCAGAAAAGCTGTTATGTTTTCATTACCGGTTTAATAATAATACAAGGATAATAGTTAATTACATCTTAGGGATCTCAATAATAATATTCATTGAAGGGATAATATCAGATTGATGAATGATTATAGGGATAATTAAGAATAATTCATATATATTATCTTAATAAATAATAATTATTTCATACGTATACATTTTTGGTTATCTTCTCTGAAAGGCTATTGAGTTTTAATTTATATATCTATGAAAATATTCCTAAATATATTATGAGTTTATCTGGATCTATTAAATTATTTATTTATTAATTTAATTATTTATTTTCAGTTTGGGAGTAATTTATATTAATTTCATTTATTTATTTTATTCTATTAAATTATTCTATTATTTATTATTAAATTATTATTCATTATTAATACATTTTGTTAGATGTTTGGGGAGGTTTGGATGGTTTTAAAAAAAGATTTTCAACAGTTTATTCATTCATTAGGCTCAAACAGTTACAATTTACATTTCATTCTAGGGTAAAAACTTTGCCTCTGCTCGAATATTTTACTTTATTTTATTTATTTTTTTATTTACATTTCAATTTTTAACTTGTATTTTGGTAATTGCTATTTTTCTGTTAATATTTCTGTATTTTTTTTATCCCTTCATGATATTTCCTTGTACTATACTATATCTTTATATATATACTATATCATTAACATATATACTTATATATACAATATATCAGTGGTATATCATTTATAGATGTTATATATATTACTGGTACTTTTTCGTTTCCATTTTAAGTTGGTTATAGCGGTGGATTATTACTATATTATATATAACTAATAAATTATAAGTATATATATATATAATATATCATAAAGGTATATTTATGCGATTCTATATTGTATCTTATTAAATATATTATTATATAATTTATCTGGTTTATTATTATAATATTTGATATTAATTTATTCCTTAGTTACATATAATTTATAATATATCAGAGTGAATATTTTATATGGTCCTTATTATATTATAGTTATATAGTGATCCTATTATATACTTATTCTGTAATTATAATTACTAGTATAGTATTAGGTGTATGTATTCTTATAGTTTATTCCTATATAGTACCATATATATATATACTATATCACTAATATACGTTAATTATAGTAGAAATATATTATTTTAGTACCTATTTAATATATATATTTTAATATATATATAGTATATATCTTATATTTATTATCCTGTATATTATATATATTAAATATAATATCAAATAAAATTGAGTTATATTATTTATATTAGCTATTCTATATATATATATATACTGTAGTATTTCTTAATATTTTTATTCATAGTATTGTAGATATATATATATATATCCTATACTGTTATACTTAGCTATCCTCTGTCTAATTTCTGTCTATTTTGCCCATGCTATTCAGTATCACTATATTATTAGTATATCTTTAATATATTTTATTCACTTTCTTGTACTAAAGATACGTATATATATATAGTAAGTTTATAACTATGGTGAGGTTTAAGTTGATTTACTCATGTTATCTTATATTATTGTATTATTATGGGATATATATACTATAATTTTATATAATATTATATATATATCTTGTCTTATATATATTATATAATATATATATACTCCGTATAAGCTGGTGTTTTTTTGTTATATATATACTATTTTTAGATTATTTATAATTGAGGAGATTATAATATAACTTATATTGAGTATAATATATATCTATATATTAGTCATTAATTAAAGAAGCGGACGAATAGTGGTTAGTTTACTAGTATTACCTTATATAGTCTTTTATATTCGATTACTATATTATATTATAGTGGATTTCTTATTATATATTTTTCTGTTACCCTATACCTCTAATATTATATAATACGTATAAGTTAGGTATATAGTTGATACTATGTATCTTATCTATATCTGAGTATATATATCTTAATAATATATTGTAGTCTTTTATATAATTAGTATACTATATAAAATATAACTATAATATAATACTATAAATTATATTACAATTGTAGTAACCTTTAATGCTTGTAATATATATATATCACATCGTTTGGATTCTCACTATTATATTCATTATGAGTTATACTATATAAATCATATAAGTGCGTGTGTTCAGTTATATACCTTATATTATTCTATATATATTATATTCTTACGTGAGTTATATATATATATCTGTGAGTATATTTTATTTCTTTCATATTAGTATATCTCCTAGTTCTATATATTTATATACTATAATCCGTATATAATAAGTTGGTATCTATTGATTTGATTATATTCTATATATGTATCTTTATATCATATATATTTATTTTAACGATATATTAAAGTATTAGTACTCATTTATATATATATATACTTCTGTTTTATAATTATGTATTGAATCTAGGGGTGAAATGTATTTTTTTCCTGTTTCTTATATATATATATCTGATTATTTTATATGTATGGTATATCTATATTATTACCTAGTTCTAATACTTACTACTATATAATACGAGTATGTGATAGTTATGTATCTATGTATTCTACTATATTATTTATATATTCGTTTGGTACTATTGTTTATTTATTTATTTATTTCTAAGTGTTATATATATTCATAAATTAATATATATAACGTAGATTGGTTATAGTAATTGATGTATTACCTTGATTCTTTTCGTTTTATGGGGTATATACTTATATTTTATACTTATCTGAGTATATATATAACTATAAAGTTGAGTTAAGTAGTCTTGAATAATTATATTACCATTTTTTACTAGTATATTATATATACTATTTATAACATTTATCTGCGCATGAAACTCATATATATATATATATATCTAGTAATATTTCTAAAACTACGTATCCAGTGTATATTGATGTCTCATGTTTAGGACAAGATTATCATAGGTATATATATATATATATATATTATATATATATCTTATTATATATAATATATTATTTATATTACTATATTATTACTACTACCCTATTATATCTGTCTATTAACATCGAGAGTGTATATGAGTTTACTCATATTGAGTATATATCTATTATTATCGTTATATATATGTGGATTATCTTTTATTACCATTAGTGCTCTAACTTATGAGAGGTGTGGGTGTTTCTGCGCTGGCGAATAAAATAAAAATTTTGGGTTGGGGTACTGCAATATTTTCGCGGCTGATTTCAATAGATCAACTCCTTAACTTCATTCTCGAGGGTTCTCCCAAAAATTTACGGAAAAGATAAGGAGGTTGGGTTGTGTTATAGTCTTGCGCACTCTTTTTCGACGGCTCATTTATTCTGCCGGGAATCTCGGGATTTCTGTCTATACGAGTGGGGTGTGTCTGTTCTCTGATATCGCTTGTAGCGTGTGATGTTATTAAATATTTCGGGATCTTCGATGTGGCGATTGTATCCAATGCCCTAACTCACTTGGAAGTGTTTATACAATCTTTGTAATTTCGTAATTTCACTTTTTGTTGGTAAAGGAAGTAAACGACATCTGGGTTAAGACAGGCCTGCTATGCCAAGTAAAAAGGGCATTAAGGGTGGTGGGGAAGGTGGAATACCTCTAGGGTAGAGTATATATAACAATGTGCACGGAGGGGAAGATTGAATTTTTGAAGAAAAGGTAAGGAGGTACACTTCTAAAAAAGATCTCCAACCTCTGTCAGTTTTTATAGAAGAAATGAGACCGAGAATGTTACTTTGGTGAGCTTGCGAGAACCTCTCCATAGTATAATATAAAGACAATGTGTGAAGCTAAAAAACGAATATAAAAACGGGGTCCGCAAACGAATGTTTTGTAAATAGCAGATTTAGGGTGGTACCTTTACGTAGTTTCTTGGTTTCATTAATGTAAAATCTTAAAGCCTGTTGCTTTTTTCAATCGTCTGTGAATCGCTCTTTTTGGTTTTCGTTTTTTTCGGGTTCAATGCGGCATCGATATTGGTAGTAATAGAAAATCTACCCTTGTTTCACGTTGATAAGTGGGCTGGTGTCCTTTCATAAAGTTTCACTTTCTTCATCCGATCGGATTTGGTTCATGATACTCTTCACGGGATTAGTGGGGGGGAAGTTTCTCTTTATCTTTTTCCACTTGATTCTCATAATACGATGGTTGACTTGGACAAGGTATTGACTGTCTTGTCCTATTTTCGTTTTGGGTCTTTCTGTCTAATATATCGAGTGCGTTGTCTCTGTCTTTGTTCGTTTGGTCTTTCTGTCTATAATAGTGGTGTGGTAATTTTGGCTCTAATTTTGTTTATACAAATATTTTCCTGATTGTGTTGTGCTCTGAACCATTCACCGAACGTCACACGATGAATTTCTCGGTAAGGAATAGAATGGATTGCTGGCGAAATGAATCGTTCAGATAAATGTTTGCGAGGCTGTGTCATGAGAAGATGGCGTAGTTTCTTGCGCTAGTATAAAGAAAGCCACGCGGTTCCTTTGCTTTTCGTCTCTTTTTGGGGCTGGAGTCGAATAACAACAAAGGTCCTTTCTTATATCCTGGTTCACTATGAATACCCAAGAAAGAGACATGCTGCAGTCTGTCATCAACCCACTGCTTGCTGCCATTAGAAACGGCTTCACGTCTTAAATATCAATCAATGAAGTAAATTCAAAATGTAGGTCAATTGATGCACACTTTAAACATTGGACGGTTGGACCATGTCTGAAGAAGGACTAAAAAGCATACAGTCGCGAGGCAAGTGGCCAAGATTCAATACCTTGTTCGAATCTATGTAGTAATTACCTAGTGTACTTACCCTCCCACAGTAGAGCAATCAATGCCCGCGAGGTGCCAACTTTTTTAAAAAAAATACAAGCCATGTTGCACAACTTTCAGTAATATATGTCGTTACTTCGTGATGGAACATCACTCTGCAAATGACGAGAAGTGGGCTTCTGAGGGGACGTTTTCGTCCTTTGAGCCCAAATGATTATAAGGATACATAAAGGTAATGAATCTCACGGCCGCTCTAATGATAAAATAAGTGTCTTAACGTTCCATGACAATTCTATTTTAATCAACAATATTTGTACTCTAACTTTTTGAAGATATCATAAAGATAATCAGCAAAAACTTGTCATCAAACTTGTCACTTGCCATGCCACTTGTAACCACTCTGAAGAGAGTATTAGTAGTAACAAAGACAGTTAAGGAATGAAGATGATGAGTGCGACGATATGGAGAGAAATTAACAAAAGATGCGATTTCCATAGGGAACATCGACTTGTATTTCATAGCCAAGTTTTTAGACACTAGATACAAAACAAAATTTTTCACTTCTAAATGTGAAGAAATTCCAAATGCAAATCTGGAAATGTTCAAGAAAAACAAACAGCAGCACAAATTGCTTCAAACTACTCAAAAGTACCATTGTCAAAGGAGTACAAGGTATGTTCAAGAAATCGAAACAACAAAGTGCTTCATATGACATACACATTTCCAAAAAAGAAAGCAGAAAAGCGAAATATTAATAGTTTCTAGGGTTCCTAAATTGACGTTTTTTAATGAAATTTTAATATTGTTTTTATAAACTTTCTTTCATTAGTTGTAAAAAACCTGTTTTAAATAAAAAATTTTAACTTCTACAAATTACGCTTTTTCTCTTAAATTTTCCACATTACAAATTTTAGAACTCTTAAAAGGACGATTTTTCCCAAAATTCAACATTTTGAAATTTTCTGAATTCTAAAATGAATTTTTACGGTATTTTCAGCATGTGAAAAAAAAACGTGTTTCATTGAAATGCAATTGTTCAAAAAGCAGAAAGGCGAATTATTATTATTTAGAGTTCTTAAATTGAACGATTTTTTAATGAAATTCATTATTCTGTTTTTATCAACCAATATTCATAGTTGTGAAAGCCTGTTTATACTAAAAATTTACACTTCTAAAATTATCGCTTCTGTGGTCTTAAAATTTCACATTTACAATTTAGAACTACTTAAAGTAAATTTTTCCCTTAATTTTTCAACATTTGAAAATTGTAAAATCCGATAAGTACGATTTTCAGCATTTGAAAATATAATTGTTTCATTAATAATAAATACAATTCCAAAAAGCAGAAAAACGAATTATTTAATATTTATATGTCTTCTAAATTGACGTTTTTAAAGTGAGAAATTCAATATTCATTTTTCATATACCTATATTTCATTAGTGGTGCAAAACCTGTTTTAAAAAAAATTATAACCTTCTAAAATTACCGCTTTTTCTTAAATTTTCCATTACAAATTTAGAACTCTCTAAAGTACGATTTTCCTAAATTCAACATTTATAATTATTTGGTAAACTCTTAAAATTGAGTGTTAACGGTATTTTCAGCATTGAAAACATATTTCATATGAAAATGCATTCAAAGAGAAAGAAGAGAATTGATTAATTGTTTTGGGTGTCTTAAATTGACCGTTTTTAATGATAATTCAATATTTTTATATACCCAAATTTGCCCTTCTTTGGAAAACTGTTTTTATAAAAAAATTAACTTTTATTACGCTGTTTCTTAAATTTTAACATTACGAATTTAGAACTCTTAAAAGTACGATTTTTCTAAATTTCAACATTGAAATTATTGGTTAATCTTCAAAATTGAGTTTTTTACGGGATTTCACCTTAAATTATAATGTGTTTCATTGATGCAATTTCAAAAACGCAGAAAAGCGAATTTATTATAGTTTTAGGTGTTTTAAATGACGTAATTTTTAATGAAATTTCAATATTGTTTTAATATAAATATTTTATTGTTGTGAAAACTTTTTAATAAAAATTTTAACTTCTAAAATTACGTTTTTCTTAAATTTCACATTACAAATTCTAGAACTCTTAAAAGTACGATTTTTCACAATTTCAACATTTGAAAATTATTGTATTCTTAAAAATTGAGTTTAACGTGATTGTCAGCATTTTAAAAAAAATGTGTTTCATTGAAATGCCAATTCAAAAAAGCAGAAAGCGAATCTTCATTTTTAGTTTAGGTGTCTTACACATTACACGTTTTTAATGAATATTTCAATATTGTTTGTATTAAACCAAATATTTCAATTAGTTGTGAAAACTGTTTAATAAAAATTTATTTATCTTCTAAATTTACGCTTTTTCTTAAATTTTCACATTACAAATTTAGAATCTTAAAAGTACAATTTTCCTAAATATTTCAACATTTGAAATTACTTGTAAATCTTAAAATTAAAAATTTACAAATTTCAGCATTTTGACAAAAATATCAACGTGTTATCATTTGAAATGCAATTTCAAAAAGGCAGAAAAGCGAATTATTATTAGTTTTAGGTGTCTTAAAATTGATCGTTTTTTAATGAAATTTCACATATTGTTTTTATAAACCAAATATTTCAATATGGAAAACCTGTTTTAATAAAAAAATTTAACTTCTAAAAATTACGCTTTTCTCTTATTTTCACATACAAATTAGAAATTTGGTTCTTTTCCAGAAATTTCAAATTTGAACATTATTGAATTCTTAAATTTAGTTTTTTACGGATTTCAGCATTTGAAACCTAATAGTTTCATTAAATGCTATTTCAACCAAAGACAGAAAAGCGACTTATATAATATTTTAGGGTCCTTAAAATTGACGTTTTTAATGAATTTCAATATTTGTGTTTATATACCTAATATTTCATTATTTGTGAAAACGGTTTTAATAAAAAAAATATACTTCTAAAATTACGGCTTTTTCTTAAATTTTCACATTACAAAATTTAGAACTTTAAAAAGTAGCGATTTTCCCTAATTTCAACATTTGAATTATTTGGTAATCTTTAAAATGAGTTTTAACGTATTTCAGCATTTGAAAAAATAAGTGTTTCATTGAAATGCAATTTCAAAAAGAAAAAAGTGAATTTATTAATGTTTTACGGCTTAAATACTTCAGGTGAAGGACTTCCAATATTACTAAGAGAGACCAGAGATCATTAGTTGTGAAACATTTGTATTTCATAAAAAAAAATTTAATCCTTCTAAATTTACCGCTATTTTCTTTAAATTTCACCTTACTAATTCATAACTCTTAAAATACGATTTTTCCGAAATATTTCACATTTGAAAATTATTTTGTTTAAATTTTTAAATTGAGTTTTTACGGGATTTCAGCATTGAAAAAATAATGGTTTCATTAAAATGCCTTTTTCAAAACCAAGAAAAGCGAATTCTATTAATAGTTTAATGTCTTTAAATTGAACGTTTTTTAATGAAATTTCCATATTTGTTTACATACCAAGTTAATTGCTTGGAAGTAGACGTGTTCTATGAGTCTAAATTTTCGTCATCAAAAGTTGGCTTTTCTTAAATTCTTCACATTTTGATTTTTAACATCTTAAAAGTACGATATTTTCCTAAATTTCAACATTTGAAATTAATTTGTAATTCTTAAAATCGAGTTTTTAAAGGTCATTTATAAACATAATGTGTTTCATTTTTAAATGCATTTCAAAAAGCAGAAAAGCGTAATTTATTAATAGTTTTAGGTTCTAAATTGACGTTTTTTAATGAATATCACATATTTGTTTATTATACCAAGACATTCCATACTTTGGAAAACCGTTTAATAAAAAAATGTTACTTCTAAATTAGCTTTTTCTAATTATCACATTAACTAATTTTAGAACTTCTTAAAAGTACTGATTTTCCTAAATTCAACATTTGAAAAACTTATTGGCTAAATCTTTTAAAAATTAATTTTTTACGCTCGAACTATCGTCAAACCAATATGTTCATTAAAGCATATTTCAAAAACAGCAGAAAAGCGAATTTATAATAGTTTTAAGTCTTAATATTGAGTTTTTAAATAATTTTCAATATTTGTTTTATATACCCAAAATTTCATTAGTTGTGAAAACCTGTTTTTAGTCAATTTTTAACTTCTAAATTACGCTTTTTCTTAAATTTTAACATTACAAATCTAGAACTCCTAAAAAGTACGAATTTTTCCTAAATTTCAACATTTGAAATTATTTGTAATCTTAAAATTGTAGTTTTAAACGAATCATTTTCAGCATTTGAAGAATTAATGTGTTTCATTGAAATGCAATTTTGAAAAAAGCAGAAAGCGAATTTATAATAGTTTTAGGTGTTTTTATATTTGAGTTTTTAATAATTTCAATATTGTTTTTATATACCAAATATTCATAAGTTGGAAACCTGTTTTATAAAAAAATTTAACTTTTAAAATACGACTTTTCTTAAATTTTCACATTACACAATTTAGAACATCTCAAAAGTACGGATTTCCTAAAATTCAAATTTGAAATATTTTAATCTTAAAATTAGTTAGTCGTGGTATTTCTAGCATTTTTGAAAAAAATGTGTATTCATTGAAATGCTATTTAAAAAAAGCTGAAAAGTGGCAATCAATGTTGACTGTATTAGGTCTCGGGGTTGACGTTTTTAATGAAATTTCAATATTTGTTTGTATAAACCAAATCTTTCATTAGTTGTAAAATGTCTTTTAATAAAGAAAAATTTAACGTTCTTAAAATGCCTTTGCCTTAAATGTCACATTGACAAATTAGACTCTTAAAAGCTGCACGATTTCCTAAATTTCAACCATTGAAATTATTTGGTATTCCAAAATGAGTTTTTAACGTAATTTTCAGCATTTGAATAAATTTAATGTGTCATTGAAATGCAAATTTCAAAAAGCAGAAAAGCGAATTTCATTAATAGTTTAGGTCTTTTAAACTGACGTTTTTTAATGAATTTCAAATATTGTTTTTATAAACCAAAATATTTCCATTAGTTGTGAAAACCTTGTTAAAATAAAAAAATTTAACTTTCTAAAATTACACGCTTTTTCTTAAAAATTTTCACATTACAATTTAGAACTCTTAAAAAGACGATTTTTCCTAAAATTTCAACATTTTAATTATATTGTAATTCTTAAAATTGAGTTTTTAACGGGCTTTTTAAGCATTTGAAAAAATAAGTGTTTCATTGAAAAGTCAATTTCAAAAAGCAGAAAAGCGATTTCTTAATAGTTTTAAACAAATGAACAGTTTTTTTAATAAATTTCGATATATTGTTAATCAAAATACAATTTCTTTACCATTATTAGAAAGCCTATTTGATAAAAAATTGTTAACTTTTCAAAATACAATTTTCTTAAATTTTCACATTCCAAATTTAGAAAACTCTTCAAAGTACGATTTTCCCTAATTTCAAATTTTAATATTTGTAATTCTTAAAATTGAGTTTTTTACGGGATTTTCAGCATTTTGAAAATATAAATGGTGTTCATTAAAATGTTTTCCAAAACCAGAAAAGCCTAATTATTAATAGTTTTAGGTGTCATTAATTGACGTTTTTAATGAAATTCTAATATTTGTTTTTATTAACCAAATATTTCATTATTGTGATAAAACCGTTTAATAAAAATTCAAGTTTGCAACAAAATATTTAAAAATTTCACTTTGCAAACTTAAAAATCTTAAAAAAAATGAGATTCCGAAAGTACAAAATTTGAAAATAATTTGTAATACTTAAAATAATTTTTAGTTTTTCAGGCATTGAAAAGATTAAGGTGTTTATTGAAATGCAATTTCAAAAAGCAGGAACAAGAATTTATTAATTGTTTTAGTGTCTTAAATTACGTTTTTAATGGAAATTTCAATAATTAATAACCTCACAAAACGAATATTCATTAGTTGTAAAAACCTGTTTAATAAAAAATTTAACTTCTCAAATTACGCTTTTGCTTCAAAGTTTTCACAATTTTTTACAAATTTAGAAACTCTTAAAATACGATTTTTCCTAAATTTCACATTTGAAATTATTTGTAACTTAAAAGCAGAGAATTTAATAATTGTTTTAGCTGTCTTAAATTACGTCTTTGTAAATGAAATCAATATTATGTTTTTACTATACCAAATTTTCATTAGTTGTGAGAACCTGTTTTAATAAAAATATAACTTCTAAAATTACGCTTTGCTTAAATTTCACATTACAAATTTAAGAACTCTTAAAAGACGATTTTCCCTAAATTTCAAACATTTGAAATTATTTTGGTAAATTCTTAAAATTGAGTTTTAAACGTATTTTCAGCATTGAAAAAATAATGTTTCATGAAATGCAATTTTCCAAAAAGCAGAAAAACGAACTTATATAACTATTTTATGTTCTTAATACATTATTATTTAGACAATTTAATATTTTTTTTATAAACCAACAATATTTCATTGTGTGGAAACCTGTTTTAATAAAAATTTAATTCTAAAAATTCGTATTCTTAAAATTTCACATTAAATTTAGAACCTTTAAATTACCAATTTTTTCCCTAATTTCACAGTTCGAAAAATATTTTGTAATTCTTAAAATTTTTAATCATATTTCAAATTAAAAATAATGATCTATGTTACCTCCCGCAAGTAGTAGAAAAGGCAAAGTTATCCTATTATTGTAGTGTCTTAAATTGACGCTTTTAAATGATTATCAATATTTTTTAGTAAATCCATTGTTTCACTTAGTTGTTGAAAACCTGTTTTTAAAAAAAAAGTTAACTAATCTAAAATTATGCTTTTCTTAAATTTCACTTTATCTTATTAAAACATCTTTAAAAGTTACGATTTTCGGAGCACAACATTTGAAATTATTCGGTAATTCTTAAAATGAGTTTTTTTACGGATTTTCAGCATTTGAAAATTTAATGTTTCATTTAAAATGCTATTTCAAAAGCAGAAAAGCGAATTTATTAATAGTTTTAGTGTCTTAAATTGACGTTTTTTAATGAAAATTTCAATATTTTTAATACCTAATATTTCATTAGTTGAGAAAACCTGTTTTAATAAAAAATTATAACTTCTAAAATTACGCTTTTTCTTAAATTTTCACATTACAAATTTAGAACTCTTAAAAGTACGATTCCTAAATTTCAACATTTGAATTATTTTGTTAATTCTTAAAATTGAGTTTTTACGGGATTTCAGCATTTGAAAAAGAGATGTGTTTCATTAAAAGGCTATTTCAAAAAGCAGAAAAACGAAATATTATAGTGTTTAGGTGTCTCAATGCTTTTTAATGAATTTCAAATATTAGTTTATATATATCCTAATATTTATAGTAAGTTTGAACACCTGTTTTAATAAAAAATTATACACTTCTAAATTACCTTTTTGCTAACATTTTCCACATTACAAATTTGAGAGTAGAACTCTTAAAGTACGATATTTTCTAAATTTCAACATTTGAAATTATTTGGTAAATTCTTAAAATTGAGTTTTGACGCGTATTTTCAGCATTTGGAAAAAAATAATGTGTTTCATTGAAATGCAATTTTCAAAAGCAGAAAATGAGAATGTTATTAATGTTTCTAGGGGGCTAAATTGACGTTTAGTTAATGAATTTCAATATTTTTTTTATATATACCAAATATTTCATTAGTTGAAAACCTGTTTTAATAAAAAATTAACTTCTAGAAATTCGGCTTTTTCTTAAATATTTCAACATTACGAATCCTTTTTAACTCTTAAAGTACGGAATTTTTCCTAAATTTTCACATTTGAAATTATTTGGTAAATCTTAAATTGGAGTTTTTAACGGTATCAGCATTTGAAAAATAATGGGTTTCATTGAAATTCAATTTCAAAAATATTATTATGTGACTCATTTAATATTTTTATATGGAACTCAATTGATATGTTTTAATGAGATCTCAAACAATTGTTTATATTTACCAAATATTCATTAGGTTTGGTGGAAAACCGGGTCTTTTATAAAACAATTTGAATCTTCTAACTACGGCTTTTCATAAATTTTTCACATTACCAATTTAGGGAAACTTCTATTAAAAGGGGTACGGATTTTTTTTTTCCTTAAATCAACATTTCTTTTGAAATTATTTTAAATCTAAATGAGTAACGACAGGCATAAAAAATATGTCAAAAGCATCACAAGCAAAAATAGGAAGAGCAAGGGGTGACAAGTGAAACATGAGGTAATACCAGATTGCTTAGAAAAACCTGGTAAAAAAATTACTCTAAAAATACGCGCAGCACAACAAAAAACTCTAAAGACAATGCAAACAACAGAAATATTAACAAATGAGACATCACATGAAAAGTGATCAAAATGGCCAATCAAAGCAGAAAGAAATAATAGCAAACTAAAAAATCAATATAAACAAATACATAGTGAATAGTAAAAAAAATAAGCTCAAAAGTACGCAGCTAAACACATACAAAGGAGACTCCAAAAGAGCTAAATGTCAACAAAATTATTAATGCGAAAGTAACGACCAGTAAAATAGGCAAAACTGATCAAAAGGCAAAAGAAGAAAGTACTTCTAAAGACGAATAAATTCAATATGGATAGACCAAATACATAGGTAAACTAATCAAAAAATGTACTGCTAAATACCGCAATCACATACAAATGAAACCTAAAAACGATCTAACAACAATTGAAAAAAAAATGAAAACGATGATACAGGCAAAAAAAAATGCAAGAAGTACTCAGCAATCAGTTAAAAAGAATAAAAGAGTGTCAAGTGAGGAATAAATCAATATTAAGACCAAAATCAGAAAACCGGAAAGAAAAATGGCGAAAATACGCCGTAAATCACTACAAAATTAGAACGAAAAACATGGCCTAAATGCAACATGCATAAAGTGTAACATAAACTATCAGGCATGAAAAAAAAATGTTCATGAAATAGCCAATCAAAAAGGCACAAAAAAGCGGAAAAAGTACAAGACTCAAAACAATATTGTATAAACCAAATATCATTAGGGGAACGCGGGTGAATAAAAATACCAAATACCTCAAAATCACATACAACTGAAACTCCAAAGGGAACCAGCCAAAACAATACATAAGGAAGTGTAAAAGGTAACTCTTACAGGCATGAAAAAAAGATAATTGCACAAAGCAACAAAGAACAGAAAAGCGAATATATAGTATTTCCAAATACGTGAATGAAAATAGGAAAAACCAAAATTCAATGGAAGCCGTAATATAAATAAACCAACTTAAACAGAAATACCCTATCTAAGCACTCGATTCAGAATCAAAAATTATAAAAAGCCTAACTATCCGTAAATCCATCCAGAACTTCAACATAAATAAACCAAGTAAGTTAAACATCGGCAAAATCAATGCCAATAAAATGCGCATACCACCGCATATTAACAAGCAAGAAAAAATCTCAGGAACTCATAGACGGAAATATCAATAAATAGTACGAGCTATAATAATGGATCTGGATCAAAAGAAATCAATAAGTTTGCTAGTACTCATTATATACATAAACTAATGCACAAACCTGATTTAATCTTAACGAAAAAACGCGAATTAACCAAAATACGCTGTTCTCACAACCACAATACAAAATAACACACATAAAAAAGTCCCTAAATCACAAATAGTTGATAAAGAAATAAGGATGAGACTGGATGAGACTAAGAAAAAAAAAGTCATAAATGCAATGTCTATTTTAATAGTGAGAACGGGGGAGCTGAAATACGGACAGCCTTAAGAAAATCTGCATTCGATATCGTATGAAAGATGAAAAAAATATCTCAAACCGCAACACAACAAAAAAACCAAAAAGTACATTCCTAAATCAACAGAAAGACGATGCTAAAATATTAAACTATCAGAGTGATGAAAAAATTAATTCAAAAACAATGTTAAAGCAAAAACGAAATGAAAGATATCCAAAATATGTAACGCAATACCTCAAATCACCCAACAATTTAATGAAGATTTTGTACCATGATACAAAAAATATTAAACTTGACTAATAAAGACGCATTCTACTAGAATAGACGATACAAGACCAACCTATACAATCAAAAGACCCGTATTCCGACTTAATTTAATACAATCATTGTAATTACCGGTAAAATTGAGGTAAACGTAGTTATCTAAGTATAAAAAATGGCAGTAATCTATTTATACAAAAAGCAAAAAAGAATACCTAAGAACGATCTCATAACATAAATCTTATATATAGTAATACCCAATATCAAGTAAAACCCTGGGATGATTAAAAATAATAAGCTAAAAAAATGACCGAACGTCCATCTAAAATCACTGTATATTATAAAGATATTAAACCCAAAACCGGAAAGTGTGAAAGCTCTTCATACTCTTAGTCAAAAACTCATGTCTATATTGATTTTCCACAATTCATGGACGTTCATATCACTGTTGCCAAGATTTCGTGAAATTTAACATTTCGTGTGCGATTTTTATTCCACTCTTAATTTTCTCCGAATAAACTCATTGTCCAATCATAAAATAATATCAAACTTGCGTATTGTGTAACGTCTGAGGTAAGGCCTAAACTTTAGTTTGGAAAGGCCTTAGGCCTGCGCCCTATAACTACTGTGTATTAAATTCAATAGTAATTTTATTTTGATTCCAGAGTAATTATCTAAAAAGAAAATTTCTACATCTGTTGACAGAAATACATTTAGTATTTCAAAAGGCTTGAAAAAGCAACATAATAAAGAGACATAAAAATTTAATAATAATAAGCAAAAATAATAAAAATATTAGTCAAAATAAATAAATATTATGGCAAAAAAAAAGACTACAGCTGACCCTACAATTAGGCTCAGAAATACAATCTAAAACTATATATATATATAGTAGGTCTATATATATAATAATAAAATATTATAATATATATAACATATATAAGTTTATCAAATTTAATAATTTAAAAAAATATGATAAAGAATATTATTAATTACTATTTTAAGATTATGTGATTATTATATATAATAATAAATCCATATAATAAATAAAATAACTAAAACTAATATAACTAGCTAAAATAATATAACGTATATATTTAATCTACTATACAAACACATACAATATAAAATCTATGACTCATAAATAATACCAAGTATCCAAACAACATATTAAAAATTATGGATTATATAGTATAAATCTCTATAAAATAATATATAATATATATAACTAGAAAAAAAATATATAATATGCTATACAGAAAATGATCATATATAAATAAAATAAATAGGCTTATAATAAACGTTTATATAATATATAAATATCTGTAGAAATAGTTATTGCCCCTAAAATGATTAATTTTATAATGGAAATAAATTAGTACTATAATATATTTATAAATAAACCCAATAAACCCAGTAAAAGGGTATTTATGCATGAGTATATAATAAATATAATAAATAAAATATTATTATAACTTCAAAAAACCCCTACTATAATAAAACCAACAATGTATATTATACCCTAAACCCAATAAATATATATTGTTAAACAAAAAATAACATAAGTTCCAACATATAATCGAATAAAGATACTCAAATAAAACTAGTTTATGCATCCATAAAAAAAACTATTAATCAAAAAATATATAACTTGTCGTTGCTTCGCATGTTCATTTTCTCAAGGCTTTAAGGTTCATCCTGCATAACAAGATTATCTGAACTTGAACTGAATATTGATAATTTTTAGTTACGTTCATTGTTATTTTCTAATGTGTTTATGCTCGGATAAAAAAAACAGTGAGCAAATACAAGTGATTTCGTATATGGATCCACAACATAAATGTGAGGTCAAACGAATTCAGTCAAATCCAGCGGGAAATAAAAATCTTCATGTCTAATCCCAAAGTAAAAAGTCCGCTTAGGAAAAAATAATGCCCCAATCTGGGAATTTTAAAAATTAGGATTTAATTGATTTGATTAAATCCATTTCGAAACTGTGTGTCCAATAATGTTCAGTGAAGAAGAAGATAGTGAAAGAGATTAGAGATATAAGAGGGGAGAAGGAAAGGAGGAAGAGGGGAAAAACATTTAAGGGAGCTAGGCAGAGTGAGCTTAGAGTAGGGTGATGCTGTAATGGGACCAACTGTAGAGAGCACATACTTTAGGAAGATGGGGGCTAAAGAACCATCATTAAGAAAATGTACAATTCGTTCAAGGGTCTATCACAATAATGTTAGAGAAACAGTCTAATGAAATAGAAACTCTAAGGTAATATCTAGTCCGTTAGGAGACTCAAGATTAAAATGCCGCCGTTTACATAGAAAAGAAACTTCTTTCTTAACGTGTGAAATACTATAAAACTTGATTATGAATTATCAATTTGGAAAAAAATATTTTATAGGAAATATATAATACCTTATTATATATATTATAATTATAAATAAAGTATATATATACATGTTATAATATTATATTATATACCCATAAATATATATATTATCTATAATATATATTCAATAATATATAGATAATAATATATATATTTTCATACAAATAATAAAAATAATACCAAGAATAATTTATGTATATTTCTTTTTCTTTCTTTCTTACCATGAATTATAAAATAAAGGTAAACCAGTAACTAGGGTGACGTAAATCTTGTCAAAAGTAAGAATTTAAAGGAAACAAAGAGATTTCTCACTTACCAATGTTTTCCCACCATATTCTAGTTCAAAAAAGGAATATATTTATAATGCTAGTAAAAGAATCACACTAAATAAATAATAATAAATAATAAAAATAAAATAACTAGATAATAAAATAATAATAAAATAAATAATAATAATAATAAATAATAATATTGTGATTGGAAATAAAATTTAAGTTTGTTTTACCTATATATAATTGCTTCAATATTTTACTGTTTTATAAAATAAAGTTGATGCAATAAGCGAATGAAAAAATAATGGTGATAATTAGTTGATGGTGATATAATTTCAATTATTGATGCTAAAATTATATCTGGTATAATATTAAATGCAATATAATCCACATAAATCAATAAAAAGTATAAATTAAGTACTTTAATATAATTTCTCATAAAAATATAATGAGCTATAAAAAATAATGACTATATCTGAAATAAAACTTGCATAATGATTAAAGATAGATTAGACTATTTAAATCTCTTTAAATAATTTGAATGTTATAATTTAAATATACTAACATAAATTGATTTATAGTAAATTCAATAATTTCTTAATATTTGAGGTTTAATACTTCACCTCCATGTTTTATTAAGGTCAAAATATGTATTCCTTTAATGTTAAATTTCTTATTTTGTTTAATCACAGGGTTTTAAGTAGCGTTTTTTGTGACAGTTTTTTTGGACACAGTTAGTAAACTGTGATTTCATGAGTTAGTATGGATATTGAGAATAAGGTATGTAAATAAAAGTCATTTAAGGACTACACTGCGTTTCTTCATTTACCAAATTCCGGATGAAAGGTCTCGTGAGTGGAGATCGGGGAAGCATGCAGGTTTCAAGAACCCCTGCATAATTTCCTGATTTGGACAGTGGACACTGGCTCGCCATGCCCGAATAAGGATCATAAGTTGGATTGTAATATACCGCCTCCGTATTTACATAACAAAAGTTTGTCGATGTAGATTAACGAACGTAACAGAGACAAAGAGATTCAGAAGAGGAACAGAGCCATGAAGGGATTCGTTCCTCACACAAATAACCTTGGGATACTTCTCTGAGACCAGAATCAAGAGCTTCAACTTCATCTTAAACTAATACAATTCAATTGAGCAGTGTATCCAGAAAGGTCTGATTAACACAGTTCAAAGTTAACCTTTGGAAGAGCAAAAAAGTGGTAGCTGCGAAAAAATATATTCAACAAGACCTTGAATTGTGAGTAAAAAAATTAAAAATAATAGTATAAAATTTTATATTATTACAACAAAATCAGACATTATCAGTAAATATAAAAGTAAAAACTAGACAATAGGAAATGTATACAAATGGAAATTTATGTACTGTTCATCATGTCGCTTAGATCTTTATAACATGCGTTATGCTTCAATATTTGTAAATAAACATATTCAAATAATAAAATAGACAACAAAGAAGTGTTTCTTTTTAAAATATAATACCAGGCTTTCCTTCTTAGATATGCAAAACTTAAAAAGCTATCCAAAATAGAAAAAGCTTAAAAACAAATAAAGGGTGACAGACAAAATTCAGCCATTACTAAGTAAAAAGAAGGCCATTTTAGAAAAGATAAAGAGGGTCATTTAGTGGTTCTTTTTATTTTTTATTTATCTTGGTAATTAAATAAATATATTAACAAAAGAATTAGTATTAGATAAGTATAGAAGAAGAAAATTTTTAATAGAATATTGTTTTTAATAAATATTTTAGAAATATCACGAATAGTTAAATTATAGTAAATAAAAATTGCAATATCCTGTAAGCATTATAACACTTCTATAAGTTTTTAAATAATTGTTTATTATTTACCTACTTAAAAAATTGAATATCAAAAAATAATTGAAAAAAAATCAGTAATTGTATTTTAAACTAGAAGAATACTAATTGTTCCAAAAATAGGTGGAAGTTAAATTAATAAAATCAATAATTCAATAAATCAATTAATCTTAAAAAGCCCCATACAAACCCCTGTTATAAATTAGTAAATTAATTAAAAGATTTAATTAATAATATATATTTCAATGCGAATAAAAGATAAAAAGTAAACAGACTTAAAAAAGTAATCAAAAAATGTCTACAAATTTATATTTATTAATATTAAAAAACATGTACGTAATTAATAATCTTATATTCATTAATGGTCCTCCCACTGATAAAAGTTTTTAAGAAGAGTCGAAACACTCTAAAAACAAGCATTAAATTTGAAACCTTGATGACATGAACTAAATAGAAATGACTTTAACATAATGCTCACAATTGGCTAAAATATCACTGAATGCAAGTTATAATATTGCCTTTACGTGTTGTAAAGTCGGAGTGAGAATTCAAAGTAAAAGGATAAATCAGCAAAATAACCGTGTTTAAAAATTACTATAATATAGCATACGTGTGTGGAATGAATAGAAATAAAAGAGAGGTAGTAACAATCTTACACTCCCAGGCAATATTAATTTCGAGTATTCAGGAAGCTAAATAAAATTGGGGAAACTGGCCACTGAACGCGAAGATGCCAATAAGCTAGGACAGGACAGCCAGTTTTAAGTAGATTTAGATGAACGAATTTCATTCACCCTTATAAAATTCCTGATATATCAGCACGATATTCTCACACAAAATGAGTCACCACCAGCTCATTCAACTGTGTTCATTCAATAAAGTAATATATTTATAGGATATATATTTATATCATAGCATATATATTAAATTTATATATTCTATACATACATTATACGAACTATATATATATATACCAGAGTCAGAACCCCGAGCATACGATTCTTCAGTTTTAGGTTGAGTGATTTCAACTTTTTTGCATAACGAAGTTTCGTAACTCGTTACTTTTTCTTTATGTAAACATATAGAAAAACAGTTTCCGGTAAATTAAAACAAACCAAGTGTAAAACAGACGAAGGTTTGGTTTGCATCTTTTCCAGGATTTTACAGATTAACAAATTCATCTTTAAAAGCACTGGTGACAAAAAAATATCTTTGTATTAATACAGATACGTTTAAATATGATAGAAATGTAGAGGTTAATTATTTTATTTAATTATTTAAGAAGAACAATCATACCAGTTAAATGTCTACTCAATATAGCTCGAATTTTCTCATTAAAAACACTAGATTTGTTGCCAAGAAAAGGAAATGAAACGTAAACAAATCTAGTGTTTTTAATGAGAAAATTCGGAGCCTATATGAGTTTAATAGACATTTTGCCTTTTTTAAAAATTAATATTGTTTTTAGGAATCCCGGTTAACAATCGGTAGTTTTTTTCCCTCTTTATATCGACACCCACTGAATTGTTAATTGCCTGGTGTGGCGTGAATTGGTGTTGCTATTTCTTATATAATTGTCCCAAATGTAACTAGGTGTAGCTGGTCGGTTTGTCGCTACCAACGCGTATGCAAGAGTTTCACATTGACCGGTCACCGGGGTGTTAGCCCATTAGCCACTGGTAGTGGAGTTTGTCTTTTAAGGGGAGCACTCCTCTATTAGACATCATTATTTGTCTTGTAAATATATAAGCTTTTTTTATAGTGACTTTAAAATTTTAGGGCAGTTTGGTATGGAGAGAGAGGAGGTTTGGTTAATTTCGAGAGTTCTTCTATTTCATAAAACTCAATCCATCCTACTTTCAATAGTGATGCTTCTTCAGTCCCTTGTATATATTTAGATTGGATCCAAATAATTAAATATTAACTAAATGAAAATTTGATACATTAATATTTTTGTTCAATTTTTTTTTTTATCATCTTGTATCGCAGTCTTGAGGTGTTCCACTATGTAGACAAGGTAATTTTTTGTTAATTTATTTTTTATTGCGGGGCTGTAAATATTTAATTAGGATTTTTTGTAAATGAATGTTTAATATTTGGTATTTTAATATCTTTTTAAATGTTGGTTAAAGTATTTTTGAGTTAAAGTTTAATCCTTTCCAACTAATGTATTAGTGTTTTTACAATTTTTTAGTTGAAAATGAAAGCATATATGCGCGAAACGTCGAGCTGCTGTAATAAATAAAAAATGAACTTCGTTTTCTCAGGCTTATTTACAATATTTAAGTATATCAGGGTATACTGGATTATAGTTAATATAAATAATATCATATAAATAATTAAATATTATATAATATAATATGATATATTATAATATATATTAAAAATATACATAAAATCACTATATAATAATAATATATACCTATATCATATATTACCTATACTA
>JABUQX010100387.1:0-5000 GCA_015478945.1 Trachelipus rathkii
TACATGGATTTATCCAAAATGTCCCAAGAAATTGAGGGAGGGATTGCCGAGGGATTTAATCTACTTATAATGAGTTCATTTCACAAGAATATTAAAAAATAGTAGATGAACTTGTACCAAAATATTAAATTGATTATATCTTGATTAACAATATACAGTATATTGATACTATTTAAATTCAATAGAGAAAGTGATGATCAAATGCTGAGGATCTTATATTAAACTAGGCGGAAAATAGGGGAATGGTAAATCTCTTCGATGTAAAAAACATTATTCATGAATCTAACAAGGCAAAATGCAAAAGAATTTAGATAAGATTTATAAAACAGATCTAGCAATACATGACAGCTAAACATACTAGGCTTAGATGAACATAACAACCCAATTTCATCACTTAGAATAGAGTGTGCTAAACATTATTCGTCTATATATAGCTGCTGTTCATAACCTGCGGTCCGAGGACTCCCGGGGTTCGCGAGGGCTTCAAAGGGGGTTCGAGAAGGGGCTTGAAGAAATTCTAAGACCTGTTGCAGCTAGAATAGAAAAAATTGAATGAGTGAAAAAAGCATGAAAGAAAAGGAAACGTTGGACAAAAGGAAACGTTTGAAGAAATGTTCCTTGCTTGATTGGGTGAAACCTGCTTTTTCTAACAGATTTAGGATATATATATATATATATATATATATATATATATATATATATATATATATATATATAAATAAATATAAAAAATATATATATATATATATATATATATATATATATATATATATACATATATATATATATATATATATATATATATATATATATATATATATATATATATATACAAAGATATTTGTGCAATATATATATATATAGAGCATATATATATATATATATATATATATATATATATATATATATATATATATATATATATATATATATATATATTGCATTAAAAAAAGCTTAATTTTGTGCTTTTCGATAAAAGTTTTACTTTTTTTATAACTATATGAATAAAATATGTTCCCTTCTCTCCAAATATTAGGAGACCCTTCAAGAGAAACGTCAAACAAATATTAAATCTTGGGTTAATTCTTGGTGATTCTCTGGGGGGGGGGAAAAAATTTAAATGGGGTTCGTGGAAACATAAAATATTTTACGAGGGTCCGTGGTAGAGCAAAGGTTAAGAACCGCTCATCTGAAGGATTAATATAAACGGAAATAAAAATGATATTTGAAGCACGAGAACTTTCATAATTATTAAAATCTTATTAAATCTACAGTTTTATGATGATCTTATTCCCACTTCATTTTATTTATGAATGAATCAGGTCTTATAGTCGATATTTTATTATCTTATTTATATATTGTACAATCTATTGTAGTAAAGAATATGAATTTCTCATAGTCATAATCATATCTTACTCAAAATTTATTGCCATATAATCCAATTTTAAACATAGTGATTAATCTTATTGTTAATATTTTATAATCTTATCAAATCTTATATTTTTAACAATCTTATATTTGGATTATAGTATCTCCCATTCAAAATAGTTTAATGACTATAGTTTTCCAGTTATTAATAATCAATAACATAGATTTTATTTAATCTTAGAATGGTCATTAAACTAATCCCAGATAAAAAAGAAAAATATTTTCTCTTTTTCTTTATTAAAAGAAAAGCTCACACCTTACGAATGTTGCATTATTCAAAGAGGATAACCCTCTAGGGAGTTTTTATACCCTTATACTCTGTTCAGACGATACTTAAAATGTCTACAATTTAAATTCAAATCCCAAATTCTGTCAGTGTGAACAGAAATAGAATAATATTACTCGAGAAAACTAGAAAATTAATCCCTTCTTTTTCAACTAATTCTCAAAAATTAGTTTTTACTCAAGGATAATTCTTGCTTTTGCAGGACCTAAATATCTGAAATAGTATTTCAGATTTTAAGTCATATTTCTAAAATCAATGCTCAAATTAACAAATAAAAAAAAAAAAAAGTTTTTTGATAAATTTTCCTAACGAGATTTAGAATAAAATCAAATTACATACATTTTTAATATAAAAAACAAAAATCCAATTTATCATAATTTAACAGCTCGAACGCCATTCCCCGTTTGCTGGGAATATATCCAGGAACATTGAGAAGAGATGAAAATGTGCACATTTTTTTCGTGGTAATATTTGTATAATGTGAACATTTTATTACAAACTGATAGATTTACTGTTCAAGTCCAAATAGTTAGTTATGTAAGTATGTGAATGTATATTTTAACTATTATGTATGATTATTATTTATTAATAAGCAATCAATTCGTAAATAAAAACTATATATATATATAGTTATATATATATATATATATATATATATATATATATATATATATATATATATATATATATTATATGCGGTATAGAGAATATGCATATATATATATATATATATATATATATTAAGACATTAAGAATATAGAGACAGTAAGAAGCCACATGGGCCTATCGAGACTGTCCCACAGTCAACCCAGTAACCAAACATGCTCATGCAAATCTACAAAGCACCCTAGGGCTTATCAAATTGACGTAACTACAAATCCACCAATTTGGCTTAGTTCAAACTATTGATATATATATATATATATATATATATATATATATATATATATATATATATATATATATATATATATATATATATATATATATATATATATATATATATAAAAACATAAAAAAAAAAATAAAAAATATATTTTTTAACTGGTAAGTGGTCACATTCGTTGATTCATATTAATAACTACTTATAAATCCAAAACCGCCAATTTGGCTTGTCAATATATTGATATGATACCAACCCATTCCATAAACAAATTAACCCTTTCAAATGTTGCAATTGAGTCACACTCAACAACCTCCTCTGGCAGACTATTCCAAAATAACAACTATTATTTGAATGCATGCTTTCTCTTTATATCAAGATGGCATGCTTTCTTTTTAATTTTCTTATTATGCCCCCTGGTCACCTGTCCATTTTCTACTATGAAAAATTTATTGGTCTCTGTATTATCAATAGATGTAAATATTTTGTAGACTTGTATCATGTCCCCTCTGAGAAATCGCCTTTCAACAGAAAACATTCCTAACTCATTCAGCCAGTAGTCTCATAGCCTTTACCTCAAACTCCAGAAATCATCTTTGTTAGCTCTACGCACTTCAGCATATTCAAGTCTCTTTAAATATAAATTCAACCTTGTGGCTAATATTACACTTGTCATTAGTAATAGATATCCCTGTAATAAATGTTTTAATGCTTCATATTTATGTAAAAGAACATATTTATTTTTTTATGTCTTAACATCTTATTAGCTTATTTTAGCTCCAAACACTGATTAGCTACTTTCAAATTATTGCTTATAATCACCTAAATCTTTTTCTTGGTCCATAGACTCAAGCACCATTCATATTGTAGTTAAAACTTTTATTTGAGTAAACTAGGTGAAGGAAGAAGGCACACTTTTTACTATTAGTAAATTCATTTGCTGCTTATCTGCCCAATTCCTAAGAAGTTTGATGAAGATGACGAATATTGGCGTATCATTCAGTATTCCCAAACGAGTTTTCAACTTTAGTATCATCTGCAAACTGTTAGAAACCTTGCTAAGTCCCTGAACGCCAATCATTTATATGAGAACAATAGTGGCCCCCAGCACTGAACCTGTGGGGACACCACTTTCACTATTTCTATGATGGTGATTTATTCCCATTTAGCTGTACACACTGCTTTCTATTTCAACACTTTAAATCCAAACCATAAAATCAAATTCCACCATAAATTACATTGCAATAACTTTTTCATTAGCCTTAAGTGGGGAACCCTATCAGCTTTACTAAACACATAATATCAACTGATCTCCTCTCGGTCACAGTCAGTAATGTATTCCGATGAACGTAAGGTTTGGTCTGACATGACCACCCTTTTCTGAAACCGTATGGGGAAATAAAGTGGTTAATACCTGTTATCTTTTAAATATTTATATGACCTTTCAAAGTAGCTTTTTCCAGAACCTTTACAACTAGAGATGCTGTTAAGTTGAACTGGCCTTCATACCTCCAAATCTTCCTTACTACCTTTCTTATAAATAGGCACAACATATGCTGTTTTCCAGTCATCTGGTACCTCACCAAATGTTATAGATCGCTTAAAAATCAAATACAGTGCCTTTGCAATACTGGTACTACCCTCTTTCAGAATTCTACCATATATACCATCAGGGCCTGCAGCTTTACTTGGATCAATATGGTCTAATAAACGTTTAATATCTTTTACATCAAATTCAAATTCTGTAAGTCTATTTGTTACATGCATACAAGAACTATTAGTTCCAAACTATTATCTAATCTTTCTTCAGTAAACACTGAAACAAAATAAGCATTGAAAATGTTGACCAACTCCTTATCTGAACTCACTAAATTTTCATCAATTTTAATTGGACTAATTGTCCTATTCTTACTTTTAAATTTATAAAAGCTAAAAAACTTCTTCAGGTTCTTATTACTATTTATAGGTTTTTATTACTATTACTATATATATATATATATATATATATATATATATATATATATATATATATATATATATATATATATATATATATATATATATATATATATATATATATATATATATATATATATATATATATATATATATAATTATATATATATATATATCGTATTGATTTGATCTGTTTAACTATTTATATAGGAAAAAGAAACGTTCTTTCAAAAACATTTCTATATTCAATTATCCATTCCTTCATTTCTCTCAAACCAAATGTCTGGTACCATAAATATATATATATATATATATATATATTATTATTATTACATATGCTATATATATGCATAAATATTGCATATATATATATGTTATATATATATATATATATTATTATTATTATGATATTATATATATATAAACATTACCATTAACAAATATAGC
>JABUQX010100387.1:22500-30000 GCA_015478945.1 Trachelipus rathkii
TCTGCTGTACATATATAGTTATTAAAGACTAACAGATGGACAAAGGGAGCTTATAAGAGTCTAAAAGCATTGCAAGAAATAGGGAACTTTTGAAATAGAACTCCAGAAGGTTTTGGGTGAAGACGGAGCCGGAGCCGGAGCCGGACAAAAACCGAAGCAAGAGTCGTTGCCGTTTAATTTTAAAATGATGGAGACGAGTTGGAGCCGGAAAAACATGATTTGAAAGCAAATCGGCCTTTCAGAAATTTTTTAAATCGTATTATTAATTCCATTTTTTTTAAGTTACGTAAAACCAAAGTTCCACAAAATATTTTTATTCCTATACATTTATTTTTTATTATATAGCAGCATCTCATAAGGGCAGGATTGCATGTTGCTTAAAACTCCCATCATTTAATTATCGGATATGCGGTCTTTTTGTAAGGCCATCGACGCAGACTGAAGAGTCTGTAAACTCTGTATGCAAAACTGCCAATTTCTCTACTCAAATTTTACATATCAGACTTGTCACCTATTAAGGTACAACCAAACCAAAGTGAATTCCAAGCGAATGCGAATAAGAACGCGAGCACGATTAACCTAAGGATGATTAGTAGTTATAAAAAAAAAAAGCACACACACACACACACACACACACACACACACCTACACACCCACACACTACACACACACACACACACACCAAAGCGCGAACAATTAAGTGACTGCGTGCTCAGTATAAATAGTCACGCCAACATATTTGTTTTTATGAAAAATGATATAAAATTCTAATAAATATAGCCTTTTTATTTGTTAAAACAAATAAAATAAATAAAAAAAAAACCATAAAAAAAAAAATTTATTTTTGTATCTAATAATAATGTTCTATATAGAATTTATAACTTTAATATTTGTTAATATTTATTATATATTATGTATTTTAGTTTTCACCTGAAGATGGAAATAGGTTAATTTCCGAAACGTTGTGAATTTTGAATAAAGATTTCTATGTGGAGGGCTTTCGTGTTGCGTTTCCTCATCAAATATATATATATAGTATAAGAATCGATAAGTATATTAGTTATATATATTATATATATATATATATATATATATATATGTAGTTATTAGTATTATATATGTATTTATTAGTTATATATATATATACATATATGCTATATATATATATATACATATAAAGAAAGTTTGGCGGGTCGCCAATGCTAACATTACTTAGAGTTTTAGCTGGAGCATCACTGTCAGAAAGAAGTAATGAAGCACAATAGCTGTTGATCTCACGTAGTAACGAAAAACAATAAAACCAGAATAAATGTTTTGTAATACGTTTAACAGGATCATTCTTTTCATTATCTAATGATCGATATCTTTTCAGTTTTCCACACTACAAATTTGAGGTTCGGTATCGTCTGGCAAAGATAGTAGGTCTTATTTTTTTTTATTTCGCCAAGATTTAGGGGCAGTGGAGTTTCGTACTTCTCTGCCTACGCCCATGTATATATATATATATATATATATATATATATATATATATATATATATTTATATATATATATATATATATATATATATATATATATATATATATATATATATATATATATATATATATGTATATATAGATGCATGGGCGTAGGCAGGTAGGGGCATTTGCCCCCCTAAATCTTGGCGAAAAAAAAATCAACCTTAGATGTTTGCCAGACGACGTTTTTAAAGATTTATTAGTAGAAAAACTGAAAAAGATACCATCAATCGATAGATAATGAAGTAGTAATTACTAATTACTAACATATTATAAACACATTTTTTTCTAGTTACTGTGTTTTCGTTTTCATATTGGCTTGAAGTCACCTAGCTGTGTGCTTAATTCAGCTAGCTTCTTCAGACAGTATTCTTCGCTGGAACTCTCAGTATATCGATAACATTTGGCGGCTGCCAAAATACTGAAAAAGAAAATGATATAGTGGTATATATATATAGGCATATATATATATATAGAAGTTATATATATATATATATATATATATATATATATATATATATATATATATATATATATCAGCCAACCTTTGCCCCCTAAATGAAATCCTGCCTGATGCTCATGTATATATATATATATATATATAGATATATATATGGAATGGTAAATATATATATATATATATATATATATATATATATATATATATATATATATATATATATATATATATATATATATATATATCGAATATCTAAGGTAATACCAAGAATAGCTTCATACTGGAAAAGTTCGATTCAAAAAAATTATAAATATTAAAAAAAAAAAAAATAGTAAAATCCGAAATTGTATAATCGAACAGAAGATTTCTTCCAGAATATGAGAGACAATACAAGTTTGGTTGGATTTTTAGAAAAAAAAAAAAAAGGATTTAGGGTATTTCGCACTAAAAAATCCCCCTCGCAGAACAATAGTAGGCTATTTAATGCTTTAGTATATTTTTTTCAGTCAGTTCATTAATAAATAATATAATTCATAAATAGTAATTACATTACAAATTTAAATAAATATTTCGTAGTAAAATAAACTATTATAATTATTTTTTCTCATAAAAATCAGTTATTATTTTATTTTTATTATTTTATCAGGAAATTAAATTGAAAACGGACATTAAATTATGAATTTTTTCCTAATGTTTTGCATTACCTCTGTGGGGAAGCTTTGGCACCCCAGAGTGCCGCGAGACACACTTGAGGAACCACTAATGTTAAACATTTTATTTTTGTTATTATAAGGGTGTGTCTATGTAACATTTTATCAAAATCGCAAACACACACACCTACACACCTAAACACACACACCTACACACACACACACACACACATACATATATATATATATATATATATATATATATATATATATATATATATATATATATATATATATATATATATATATATAGTATTTATATATTATATATATATATATATATTATATAAAGGAACAAATTTAATAGGAAGGTGAAGACTTACTGTTCCAGGATTGAACCACCATATGTTGGTGAATGATGACACATACCCGGTGGTTTACGACTGAGCTATCCTCCAAACCAAAAAACTTGGATTCAAGAAGTTATAAAGCAACCGAGCTCTTTCAAGGCGACATCACCAGGTGTCCAGCCTGCCTATCCCTCGTTCTTTATATTGTAGGTGTTAAATGTTGCATATTTATCGGAATTAAAGTATAAGATGTAAATAAAAGAAAGCATTTGTTATGGAAGGTAAAGAATTAATCGCTTTATTAACTTTAAATACTATTATCTTTCCCCTCCTCTTTTCTTCCATAATCGACCGCGATTTCTTACTAGGTTTACTTTTGTTTACAAACAATTGGAATCAGCTGTTGTGATGGAGCACGTGGATTTGGAATAAACAGAAAAAAAAAATAACAAATGGTTTATATTACAAATTATTGATCAACTATTGTGATGGAGTTCATCGATTTGGAAGAAATTAGATTTAAAGCCGATTTTATTGAATGAAACATTCATCAATTCAAACGGGCCTACCACGCCGCCATTTTGTTTGTTTACATTTTTTTGCGTAAGCATGTCCTAAATTCACCAAGCATGTGGAAATAGTAATGTTAGAATTAAGGGAAATTCTTGCGATTGGTGAACATTTACGGTTTTGCGCAAAGTTTGAAAAACGAACCAAACTCGAGCATTTTTACTTTTCGTAAGCAAAATGCAAACGAAAACGGCTTTAATTAATATATATAAATACAAATGATTAAAAATCGAGGTTCTATTATAAAGGTTTTTTCTTGACGTTCGATTCTGTTGACGTTAATTAAATATTTTTTTTAAGATTTATAATTTTAATAAATAATATTTTTAATTTAATAACTTAGCCTTGATGGAATTTCTTAGTTTACATAAAAAAAAAAAAAAAAAATCAATAAATATTACACATACATCACATAAGGATATATGCTAGTTATATATAAATAAATATATATATATATATATATATATATATATATATAGCAAGAATAGTTATATAGTTAAATATATATATATATATATATATATATATATATATATATATATATATATATATATATATATATATATATATATATATATATATATATATCCTTTTATGTTTTACGCCTCCGTCAGTTTTGTTTTTTTTTTTTAATTTTTTTTTAATATATTGTTAGTATATGATACTAACAATTAATTAAGATGCTAATGAGAAAGATACAAAATTTAAGAATATTAAAAGAAGTAATATTTAAATAGAATAGCACTTTTTAAGCATCGTACGTTTTGCTGTTGCGACCGGAAGTAAACGGAAAATAGAATTAACTTAGTAATACCCTAAAACAAAAGAAAAAAAATTATTAAAAAAGGCTAATTACTTACGATTTTTCTTCTTCTTCTTCTTCTTCTTATTATTATTATTATTATTATTATTATTATTATTATTATTATTATTATTATTATTATTATTATTATTATTATTATTATTATTATTATTATTATTATTATTATTATTATTATTATTATTATTATTATTATTATTAGCTTAGAAATTTGCAATATTTTTTAACATTTCCTCGAAATACTGATTTTCGTCATGTTTTTTCCTCCACATAAACTCGCATAAATATGAATCTATCATCTCTCTATTTGTGCCACAGTGTACCTTAAGTTGTGATAGGTTAGGTTAGGTTAGGTTACGTTAGGTTACGTTATTTTAGGTAAATATCGATAAAGTTACGTAACGTTCATTACCTCGCGAAGATAGTTGTTATAATCTACTGTAGTACAACGGGATATTTCTAACTGTTTCTCACAAAATTTTACGGAAGTTAGCTCTTCCGTCCAACAATATATGAACAAAATTATTTTCTTTAGAGGCAGTTTAGAATTCTCAAGCCACGTTCCTTTTCTTACAGATTTCAACCCGCCATAGACTTTTACGATTTTTTAGCCTTACGCTTTCTGCCATATAGGTAAACTTTGCATATAGTCAAAGGAAAATATCGTACTTTATTTTTATATACTTTTCCAATAATAATAATTTGGATAACTTAAATAATCCATATTTACTTCATTATATAAAAATGTTTTATTTTATTTTTAAGACGTATTTATAATTTCTTTTTTCTTTTTTAATTTTAAATTGTTTAAATTTTTAGCAAATACTGTTCTTTCATAATTTTTTTTATTCGTTAAAAATACCCTCAAACATAATTTCTTTCCATTTTTTTCTCATAATATGATCTTTTCCCGTTTTTTAAAAAATATTTAAAATATTTCAAACTTTTGAATCCTGTTCGTTACCACTTAAATTAATTGTTTGTATCATATACTATCAATATATTAAAAAAAAAAAAAAAAAAAAAAAAATTGACGGAGGCGTAAAACATAACAGGTCATATATATATATATATATATATATAGTAAAGAAGAAGAGTATATAAAAATATATATACAAAAATTATTATATATATATATATATATATATTATATATATATATATATATATATATATATATATATATATATATATATATATATATATATATATACGCGTGTGTGTGTTTAGGAGGGTATGTGTGTATGTATGTGTGTAGGTGTGTGTAAGGAGAGTGTTTGTATGTATAAATACGTGGTCATGAGTATAAAATTTAGTAGAAAGGTGAGGCGAAAAAGTATAAAAAGCGTAGACTCTTCTTTTAAAAAAATAATTCATTTCCTTAACAACCAAATAAATATCCAATCGAAAATCTTATATTATTTAAAATTAAGCGTGCTTAGAAATATCCTTTGACGCCAAAACGTGCTTGAATCATCGGCCAATATTTCTTTTTTCTTCTTCTTTTCTTTTTTTCTTTTTTCATTGTATATAAATCAATGTCGCATAAACAGTTGCTTTTTACGCATGTTTTGTGGCATGTATAAACTTTGTAACAAGGAAATTTATCTTCGTTTTATCTTATCAGATGTTAAGTGGTCATTATTTTATATAGTACTTTCTTTCTTTCTTAATTTACTAGTACCTTTTTAGATCTAGTACCTTTTTCAAGTACCATTTTTCATTATTTTTAGATATGTTAACTAACATTTTTTTTTCTGGGATACTTTCTTAATTTAAGAGTACCTTTTTTTGATCTGGTACGTTTTTCAAGTGTATTTTCTTCTTAATTTCTAAATAATTGTTTGTTTTTTCTTTAAAACTCTTTTATTCCATATATTATTTGCATTATTTTTATATTTTTTATTTTATTTTACCATATATATTTATTAGTGATGTTGCCAATATCTGTATACACATCCACATATGCGAATGAATAAAGAAAAGATCTGTATCGAATCCTCATCAGCAAAAATTAAAGGTCCTCACCAGAGGGAATTTCAGTTTCTGATTTCCGCATCCGCGAATGTCAAAAAAGTTCTCATTCGCGAGACCACTAATTTGTATCTTTCTTATTTAAAACTATTGATTAATTTTTCTTCTATTTTTCATTTTATTTCTCTATTTTTATACTCAGGGTTGAGGAGCCGGAGACGGAGTCTGCAAGGTTTTTGGGTGGAGACGGAGCAAAAATTTTTTTGGAGTGGAGCAGTAAGATTTTGGGTGGAGTCGAAGTAGAAAACTTTGTGGTGGAGCCGGAGCCGGAGCCGGAGCCGAAGCAATACCTAAAAATAAATCAGGGTTAAATATTTTTAACATTTCTAATTGAAAATGAAAATAAAAGTGTCCGGAGCTGGTTAAGGAGCCGGAGCTGGTTTAGGGTCCGGAGCTAGAACAAGAATTGAAACCGGTATAAAATTACCGGCTCTGCAATCCTTACTATACCTTTCAACAATTATCATTACCGTATTTGAATTTTTTCCCTTGTAGGGGCGCTTTCATTAACAATTATCTATACAAGTAAAAGATAACAAGGATACCGCTCGATAGGCAAGTTCGATGAGCCTGCAACAAAATTTGAAAGCTTATTTGTTTTTATGGAATTATTTAAATATTTATCACACATTCAGAGGTCGGGGGCAGGAGCTGACCCCCCCCATAGACATAATATTCTGCGAGGTATTAATATACCCAAAATTTATTTACCAATTTAGTACATTTAATAATTATTCAGAATATTATCTTCGTCATACGCCCGACAGCGATCAACCTTGTTTAACTTCCTTCAAAATTTACCACATACTTTTAGACTCGAGATTGTATGATGAATGAGTATGATGTATTGCGTTGCGTTGTTCTAATGTTTAATTAATACTTATTTTATTTTATTTTTTGTTTGTTGCAAATATTTTTTGACTGCTAAATATGTTTACAACATAAAGGTTTTAATATTTCTTAAAAATTACGATTTTCTCAATGATCCGTATAAAAAGGAAAAGTGTCACGTAATTTTGGTTTTTAATTATTATTATTATTTTCGTAGTTCTGCTTTTTTTTTTTTTTTTTTTTTTTTTTTTTTTTTTTTACTAGCCC
>JABUQX010100387.1:37500-42500 GCA_015478945.1 Trachelipus rathkii
AACATTACTAAACTGGATAAGAAAGAAGAGAATGAGATTCCAGATGGTCTAAGAAGTGAGAGTTGAGAAGGGTTTCAAAGATCTTAGATAGAATACAAGTGAGAGCTATAGGGCGATAGTTAGAAGGATCAGAGTGGCTTCCTTTTTTCGGAATAGGTTGGACATGTGCGTGCTTCCAACACTGAGGGAAAGTGCTAGTATTAAGACATAGAGAATATAGTTGAACGAGGGGTGGTGTCAGCACGTAAGCACATTCCCTCAAAACTCGGGCTTTTTCCAACCCTGTGTTAAACATTACTAAACTGGATAATAACCGAGTAAATATAAACACATTTTGAGCCATTGAGAGGAGCGTTTAGGAAATTTTGAAGAAAAAAAAAGTTTATCTCTTATCGAAATCGAATCTAATACAATTTAAAATCTGATAAGAAAATATTTTATAAACTCGTAAATTAAGTTAACGGTTAACGGATGTAGGGGAAAATTTTAACTCGTTAATAGACCGTTAATTTTTTTCGAAATTAACGAAAGCGTTAAAAGTTAACGAAAATTTAACGAGTTAATTAACGGATTAACGCTTTAACGCGTTAATGCCCACCTTTGAAATATATATATATATATATATATATATATATATATATATATATATATATATATATATATATATATATATATATATATATATATATATATATATATATATATATATATATATATATATATATATATATATATATATATATATATATATATATATATATATATATAGTAAGATAGGTCGGAGACCTACATGAAACCCACCAGAGTGGAGCAGTTCAAATCATAAATCATTTTATCAAGACCCAACGTGACCCGATGCACGGCATTTGGTTTTGATATGAAAAATAAGAATGTTCAATAATAATAATAATAATAATAATAATAATAATAATAATAATAATAATAATAAAATAATAATAATAATAACAATAACAATAATAATAATAATAATAATAATAATAATAATAATAATAATAATAATAATAATAATAATAATAATAATAATAATAATAATAATAATAATAATAATAATAATAATAATAATAATAATAATAATAATAATAATAATAATAATAATAATAATAATAATAGTAATACCGTAATAATAACAATAACAATAACAATAACAATAATAATAATAATAATAATAATAATAATAATAATAATAATAATAATAATATTTTTCTGTTTAATAATAATAAAAATTCCCATTCTATTCTTCTTATATGTCCCTCTTTATTTAAAAGACATTCTTTACTGATAACTTATTCCCTATATAGGCGTATTCTAAGCTGTTGACTTATCTTAGAATTTGTTAATTTATTTTGATTATAAATTTTTAAGGAACTAACTTGAAGCTAGAATAAAAATATATAATATAAATAACAAAAGAATTGCTGGACCTATGTTTTACGCCTCCTTTTTTTTTTTTTTTAAATAGTATATGATACAAGCAGTTAATTTAAGTGGTAAGGAACAGGATACAAAAGTTTGAAATATTAAAAATATTTTTTTTAAAAAAACGAAAAAAAATCATTAAAGGGAAAAAAATGTAACGAGAATGTGAGATAGGGGAAAAAAGTATGTTTTAGGGTATTTAAACGATGGGAAAAAAAGTTATGGAAGAAGAGTATTTTCTAAAAATTTAAACAATTTAAAATTAAACAGAAAAAGAAATATAAATGCGTTTTAAAAATAAAATAAAACTTTTATATAATGAAATAAATAGAGATTATTTAAAAGTTATCCAAATTGTTATTTAAGAAAAAGTAAATGAAAATAAAATACGATATTTGCCTTTGAATATATGGCAGAAACGTAAGGCTGAAAAATCTGAGCAGTTTATGTTGAAAATTCAGAGTGGTCTACGTGTGTGGAATATTAATTATTTGTTAATTAACTGAATTCATTAACTTTGCACAATTCAATTAAAATAGAATTAGATGCTGCAAGTAGCAGGTTAAAATCTGTAAGAAAAGGAACGGCTTGAGAATTCGAAATTTCTTCTAAAGAAAATAATTCTATCTATTTTTGGATTAAAGAGTTGTTTCGTAAAATTTTTAAGAGAAACAAAGAATATTCCTTGTACTACAGCAGATTATAACAACTATTTTCGCGAGGTATCGAGCGTTGCGTAACTTTATCGATATTTGTCTAATATAACGGGATCCTAAATCAACCAATGTAACCTAGCGAAAACCTAACCTAACCTATTGCAAGATATGGTAACCCAACCTACAAAACCTATCAAACCTAAAGTATCCTAACCTAACTTAACCTAACCTACCTATCAACCTAAGGTAACCTATTCAGCCTAACCAAACATATCACAGTCTAACCTAACCTAACCTAGCCTATCGTAACCTTAATCTAACATAACCTAAGCTATTGTTAATATATATATATATATATATATATATATATATATATATATATATATATATATATATATATATATATATATATATATATATATATATATATATATATATATATATATATATATATATATACAGAGGCGTCTCCTATATTCTGCCGCTCGTGCTTAGCACGAGTAAACAATATAGAAACGATCAATCCTTTACATAAATATCATATATAATGCTACGATAAATTCTTTATTTCAAGCAAAAATTGTCAAATGAACGAAATTCTTGCACAATATATATAAAGGTTTATAAAATTGAAACAAAAAATGGTAAGAATCATCGCTATTACATAATGCCATTTTTCAATCCATTGAAAAGGCGACTATTCGTACCCAAATCGAATAAAGCAGAGATTGCGTACATGAGAATTCTACCCAATAAAATTCACAGGGGTATATGATCGTCTTTTGCAGCTGATTAAGTCACATTTTGATCTTGTCATTCTCATTAAGTACAAATAGGAGAGACTATTTATTTGTTTTAAGTTTCATATATTATTGTTATATATATATATATATATATATATAGTTATATATATATATAAAGGTTATATATATATATATATATATTATATATATATATATATATATATATATATAGAGAGAGAGAGAGAGAGAGAGAGAGAGAGAGAAGGAGCACGAGAAGCTGCTGGAATCGTCAGCTGATAGGAGAGAAGAAGATATATATATAGCATATATATATATATATATATATATATATATATATATCTATATATATATATATATATATATATATATATATATATATATATATATATATATATATATATATATATATATATATATATAGGTTTGTGCTTTTTTTCTTTTTAGCTTTTTTCTCTTTGTTTTAGGGTATTTGCAATAAGAAAATTCTATTTCCCCAAATTTTAAGAGTCTATACTTTCTATCAATAACCGCCAAACGTACGATGCTTAAAAAATACGATTCTATTAAATATTTATATATTTTTCATAATTAAAATTTTTGACACTGTCGTTACCATCTTTAAATTCATTGTTAGTATCACCATCATATACTAACAAATATATTAATAAAAACTGAAAGATGTGTAAAACCTAATAGGACCGAGTTCTAGTTATTATATATATATATATATATATATATATATATATATATATATATATATATATATATATATATATATATATATATATATAGTATATATATATATATATATATATATATATATATATATATATATATATATATATATATATATAAAAGCATTCCCCTGTCTCAGAAGTAGAGCACTCGGTTTAACAAACGAGAGGACTGGGGTTTGAGACCAGTAGGAGCAGGAAAATGTGACCAATTCTCTCTTTAAGCTCTCTCTCAAACTTAAATGAGTACTTTAGTGATGATATTTGTTACTGATGGAATAATTTCCAAACATCATAGGCCTAGCAAGCCAGCGATATCTGTTGTAAACCAGCGAAAATCCCAAGGACTTTCCTCAAAAAGGAAGCACAGTGCAACGAAAGACCTACAATACGATAAATAAATAAACGATAGACACAAAATTGACCAAATAGATATACCCGAAAGGAAAATGGGTCGACATTTGTAAAAAAAAATCTGGCTATTTAGAGTTTCTCTATCGAATCCAACAAATTTTAACTTAACCTAACTCAAACTTAACAACTTAACTTAACTTAACAACTTAACTTAACTTATCAACTTAACTTAACTTAACAACTTAACTTAACATAACAACTTAACTTAACAACTTAACAACTTAACTTAACAACTTAACTTAACTTAACTTAACAACTTAACTTAACTTAACTTAACTTAACTTAACTTAACTTAACAACTTAACAGCTTAACAACTTCTTAACTTAACTTAACTGGACTGGACTGGACTGGACTTGACTTGACCTAACCTAACCTAACCTAACCTAACCTAACCTAACGTCTGCGGCGTGCTGTACGGGAAATTTTTTTGATGTTGTGTTGACCCTTTTTCTTGTCGATCATTTGGGCTTGTCCCCTAGATAAATAATAATATTAATTTTACTTATTATCCTTTAAATTTACAAGCAAAAATACGAAACATGGACCTTATTAATCCTTAATCCTTTGGCAGATTTCAATAAAACTTACTTTTCGATTTTCATGAAACTTACATGAAATGTTTAAAATGAATAGAAAGGAAAGAAAAACGTGAAAAAAAAAACAAAAATGAGCCTGAAAATAGTTATGAAGACTTTAAATTTCATATTTGCAGCATGTAAAACTAATCTAACTGCCACATGCTTCTTTATTTAAACATTTGTGTAGGTTTATAATTATGTTGAAGTAATATTTAATTATTTACTTGGTGGTACGGGACTGGAGTCCAAATAGAAAAATGTACATGTGCCATGCATTTGAATCGTGGATTCCTATAGATTTTATTAACTTTTTCGAAATTAAAGCATTCATAGCAAAAATATTTTGAAAGTCTTATTTTAACAGATTTTTTAATTTTTTTATTTTTTGGTTGGGGTCTCCGGTGGTTTTCATTACG
>JABUQX010100387.1:52500-57500 GCA_015478945.1 Trachelipus rathkii
AAACCTAGGCTTTAGAGTAAGACGAGAAGCAATTGACATCCGAGACCAGGTTCATGCCTATATTCTTGCCATGGACACGTTCGCCCGCGCTCTACGAAATGCTGCGCGCATATTACACGATGGGTTCTTTAAGAAAAGTATCAGTCAGGTATGTTTTAAAGGTATCCGGCCGATTCACCGGCAACAATTCACCGATATGTACATTTTAGGGTAAGTTAGGTAAGGTTAGGTTAGGATGGGTAAGGTTAGGTTAGGTTGGATTAGGTTAGGTTAGGTTAAACATAGGATTGTTACATGTCGGTAAATGTTAGGTTAGGTTAGGTTAGGCTAGGTAGGGTTAGATTAGGTTGGATTAGGTTAGGTTAAAATTAAATTGTTATCGATGAATTAGCAGCAACCATTTTAACACGTGAATTGCCTTTATCATAAGAAGTGAAAAAAGAATGTTTTTATGCTAATTTTATTTTGACATATGGAAGAAATTTGTCATTGTATTACTGTACTTTGTGTTTTCTTTTTTTTTTTTTTTTTTTTTTTTTTTTTTTTTTTTTGTCTTTTAATTTTATTTTTTTTAACAATATCTTGAATTATAATAGTGTTTCTCATATTTGTTAAGAGGAAATAAATTTCTTTTGATAACAGAAACTTCTTAGGAAATGGTAACCAGTATAAAGTTAGATTTTCTAACTTCTGATAAAGAATGTGTATATGGGCAGCTCTATATATTAGATAGGTGTTGTTAAGTAAATATAGACAGTTAGTTTTTAGGCATTTTGAAATTGTGATACTAAGCTCTAAATAATTTTGACTGTGATTTAGGCAACGCCGTATAGTTCAATAAATTTTAAGCCTTCTTTCCTCGATGATGAAATTTTAACATCAAAATCTTTTGAATTTATTATTATCTCTCTTCTTCAGCGTTATTTGTCATACAAAGGCGGAATTGGTGAACGTTTAGAAAGAGGTCATTGTTCATTAGAAGAATGTGAAGATTTCATTCGAAAAGTTGGTTCTCCTCGTCCAATAAGCAGCAGATTCTCTCACTTCGAAAACGTCTTTAATTATTACGTATATCCCCCTTTTCGGCAATGAGAATCCTCGTGGACAAAAATGATAAATGGCAATCACAAAAGAAATTCAAAGATAAAAGAGAAGAATCTGTTAATTCATGTTGCACTTCTTAATTAAACGATATATTTTCTTAACCCTTTCCACAATACGACTAATATGTATTAATCGTTTAGCCATTCTGGTTCCGCGAATTTATCACGATTCATTATTTTAACCTCTTAAGTTAAACAATATTTCAAATTATTTTAAATTTCGTCTCAAAAACTTTCGAAAAAGGGTTAATTTTATTAACTTGGGGTACCTAAATTTATTAATTACGCTTTGGGTATTCTATTATAATTAATAAATATCTTATTAAAATCTATATTTATTTTTATTGCATCCCCTAGCACGTATTTTTAATTTGAAACAAATATCTTCGTCACAGATGTCTCCTATAATTTGTTATTATCCTTTTATAAAATTAACATTTAAAAAATTAAAATTAAAAATTTGGTTAATAATAATAATAAAAATAATAATAATAATAATAATAATAATAATAATAATAATAATAATAATAATAATAATAATAATAATAATAATAATAATAATAATAATAATAATAATAATAATAATAATAATAATAATAATAATAATAATAATAATAATAATAATAATATAATAATAAAATAATTAATAATAATAATAATAATGAATAATAATAATAATAATAATATAATAATTAATAATAATAATAATAATAATAATAATAATAATAATAATAATAATAATAATAATAATAATAATAATAATAATAATAATTGGTTAAAAATTAGCTACTAAGAGATAAAATTAAACATTTTCAAAAGTAAATTGAGTGCATAAAGTAATAAAATTAAATTCCTATAAATAAATTAATACATAAATAAATGAATAAACTAATGGATAGATAAATCAATAAATAAATAAATCAAATAAATTAAAAAATGAATAAATAAATTAAAAAAATGAACTATAATTTGATAATAAAAGGAATTTATTAGCATTGGAAGTCGATAAGCTGATTGAAAATTTTAGTTTAATAAAAAAGTAAAGATTTTCTTCCAATACTTTACAAACAACAATACTATCAATATCAATTCAGTGAAAACTGTTTGCAACACCTTAACAGTAATAAATTAATTAAGCAAAATTAATTAAATTAAAATAATTTTAATTATTGAATTAATATTAATGGCAATCTTATAGCGTTTCTTACCTTAAATTCCATTTTTTTCGGAAATTTTAATTGTTCTTCGCGTTTTTGCAAACTAGTCCTCTGAATTACTTAAATAAATTTACGAAAACTCAATATAGAGAGTAATTAGATTAGTGAAAGGTAAAAGGAATAAAGAATAGAGAAAAGTTTAGATAGTGATGAAGAAGAAAATTACCTCCTGTTATCTTCTACTTTGATTTGGTATTTTATTTGATTTTTTTAAAACGTGAAGTTCGCGAAAGATTTGATGTGAAAAAATAACTTATAAAACTGAAATTTAGTAATATTTCAAGTTTCAACCATGAAAAAAAGACAAGAAATGAAGGGGAAAAATCACTAAATATTATATGAATGAATAAAATAGAAGAAATATATGTGGATGCATTTGAGAGTTTTTATAAAATAAATAAAATGACATTTTAAAATACGATTATACAAAGGATAGTTTAAAATGTTAATATGCTAATTAAATTTATGGTATAATTTAAAAATAAAAAGATTGAAGGTTTTAATAATCAAAGCAAAATTATTTAACCATAACAAAACCATAATCCAGATCAAAAATTTAATAATAATAAAAACATTAAAATTATATTTTTAGATATTCTGTGAAAAGTGTAAAAATCAAGCAGCGTATTTGACAATTCTATATTCTTGTCAAAAGAATATGCAACAACTGGACCAAATTCGACTTAAATATTTGAAACCAGTTATTTATGTACCACAATTATGGGGAAATCTATTCTCAAGACAATTAGTAATGAAATTATTTCTAAATAATAAGAAAATAATATAAATTAGTTAAGCAAAAAAAAAAAAAAAAAAAAAAAAAAAAAACAAAAAAAATCATTCTCTAATCGTTTAAAAGAAACCAGAGATTTTTGTTTTTTGTTTTTTTTAACCCTGCGAGCGGTTCTTTATTTTGTAAAATCCTTTCTTAGAACAGGACCTTTTCGGTGAATGTTGGTAGCAACTAAAGAAAGAAACGAAATGACAAATAATTATGTAATGAGTTGATCTACAACTACACTTATGAACTGATTTGAAACAAGTTGCTTTTAGAAATAATAGATAAATTAAAAGTAATGCTGTTTAATTTTCGTTTTTATTTAACACTACAGTTTTGAATTTTGATTTTATCAGTTTCAAAAAGCTTTTCGAGTATAAAAAAAATAATGAAAATCAAAGGGTTTGGTATTAATGGAATGCTGACAAAAATGAATTATTATTCTATAGATTTATTACTGCTTAGTGCTTACTACAGAAATCTATATACAAAGGATAATTTTATCATTTATATTTTAAAAATTACCGAATATATACACAATTTTTTTTTGATTTTTTAGATTTCTGACTTTCGTACCTGGAAGTTGTATATCATTTGGCAAATTGTGGAACTATTTGTGATTTATAACTGCAGCTTAAAGTCTTATGACTTAATTATAAACCCTTGTGTTTATATATATATATATATATATATAATACTATATATATATATATATGATATTATATTATATATTATATATATATATAATATATATATAATAATTAAATATTAATATATATATATTATATTATATTATATATATATAAGTATTATATATATATATATATATACTAATTAATACATATATTATACTAGCCATATATACATGATAGACATGAGTAATATCATATATATAAATAATATATATATAGATATATATATATATATAATATTATACTAATATATATATATATATATAATATAATAATATATATTATATATATATATAGTATATATATATATATATATGACATCTCCCTCTCGAAAGGCAAAGGTATGAGGCCTTCCAAATTCAACTGTAGTTGAGCACACCAAAATCCAAAGCCAAAATCAAAGGCCGACATGCTACGTACGATACACGGTGTTAGAGAAAGTGTTCAAGCAAAAGAAGTTATGGGAAAATTGAGAGGAAGGAAAGTGTGGTTCCCAGACTTTACCAACAAAAGAGCATATGAAAGATTGAGCATAGCGGTTAAATCTGGGGGTCAGCGAGTAGGAGAGAGAAAGAGAGAAAGGACGAGACTGTGTGGAGAAAAGACGAGTCGCACGAGCTCTCCTCAAAGGAGGAGGTACTCCACTGGAGAGTTTTCAGAAAGAACAGTGTCCATTTGTGTGAAAGGTGTGTGTGTGTGTGTGTGTGTGGTGTGTGTGTGGTTGTGTGTGTGTTGTGTGTGTGGTGTGTAAAGTGAGTGAGAGAGAGAGAGAGAGGAGAGAGAGGAGAGAGAGAGAGAGAGAGAGAGAGAGAGAGAGAGAGAGAGAGAGAGAGAGAGAGAGTTCAGAAAAGAGTATAGATTGTAATAGAGATAGTATAAGAAGTGATGTAACAATTCGGCTGCTAGAAAGAAATTAATACTATATATATATTATACTAATATAAATATATATATACTATATATATATATATATATATAATAATATTATTAAAATATTAAAAATATAATTTTTTACAAAAAATTAAAATATATATATATTATATATATAATATATATATATATATTATATTATAATATATAATATATTATATAGTATATTGGTGGCTGGTTTTTTGGGTTTCCGCTATTACTTATTTATTACAAAATTTTTTTATACCTTGGGAAATGTTCATGCATGCTTCGGATTCCGCGTGCATGTTTGAGCACCGCC